>JAXGGA010001539.1:77500-148724 GCA_038373865.1 Uloborus plumipes | reverse complement strand
ATAATTTGAACTCATGATGTCAAAACTCAAATAATAATAATTATTTTTTTGAGCAATTAAAAATAGTTATTTGTTTTCATTTTGGACCTCAGACATCATGTAGTTCTTTTCTTCTTTTTTAAAAATATTTTTATTTGCCATTGTTGTAATTAACTACTGTATATAGAAATTGAAGGAAAATAACTTTCTTTAAAGAAATATTTCTTAGACTATTTTTCTCATGAAAATCCAATATCAGAGTCATTTTGAGGGAGAAAAATGGTTTCATTAAAGAATGCGTTCCCTTTTCCCCTGAGAAAATCCCCTAAAATTCTGTTCAATACCGTTTCCCTTCGGGGAGAGCATTAAGCAAGTAATTTGCATATAAATATTTTTTATAGCAGCAGTACCTCACGCAGGTAATAAATGTATAAAACCTTTGCACGAAAATGAATTGATTTTGCCATACATAAAAGGAAGCAAGATTAAAAGCAACTTTGTAAAATTAATGTGGCAAATTAAGAAGAAGAATAAAAGATGTTGCTTATTTTCAAGAAGAAAAGAGATGTTTCGATTTCCTAATTATTTAAAAAAGGGATTTTCTTTCCGAATAATTTAGCTACGTTCCATAAATGTATGTAAGATGTTTGGGGACTTCTATTGGAACAAAATTAATCCTTCCGAAAGAAGATTTAGATGATGTGAAACATGATGAAAAAACGAATTTATTACGTTCTCTACGCGAAAAAGGGAGCTTTGTAATGGAAAAGAAAACTCATTTAAAAATGGTTATGCTCAACGTATATAATGAAAGTTTCTTTTTAAAGATTTTATTCTGAGAATTTTAAATTACTCCTTGTTTTGCTAGTAATAATTTTCGATTAGTATTTGTACAATGTTGTTGAATTTCACATTGTTTTCTCAAGCATATTGAGCATAAATTTACTTGAAAAATGATTTCAAGGATGTGTTTGATATTGGTTCCTACTGTAAATGTGCCAAAAGAGTAAGGAATTGTAGATACACTAGGTGGCCAAAAGTATCCAGACACTTTCAAAAATTCACATTTTTACATATAGCTCGAGAAATAAGTGATCAATTGTTCTTTAACTTTAGTCATACAAAATATAGGCTTCACCGAACATTTCCAAGTTCAAATTAAATTACCCTTGCATTTGGGGGACGACAAGAAGGGGGGTTGAAAGAAAAACCGCTTTTTGACCATAACTCTTCGAAAATAGCTTGGAATAAGCTATAAATTTCAGTAATTTAATTAGCATACTATGTATAATTACTGTACAAATTTTTATGAACGTGTCACTCTTACTTCCGAAAATATGAAACATTTTTTAAAAAACGGCAATTTTATTTGAAGGGTTTTTGCTCATAACACGCAGAGTTTTTGATCAAACCTTATCAACACTTCAGGAAAGATGACAAAATACAAGAGAAAAAACATACTAAAACGGTAAGTAAAAATATTAAAAATCCAATGAGATATGAACGTTAAAAGGAAATAATTTTTCACGGCGCATGCGCGAACGACAGAAATTTATCACTACAAAAATACTGTAGCCTGGTTTATACTGCATCTTATAAAAAAAGTTTCAGTTGAATATCGTAAAAATTGAAAAGATATCAGTCATCTAGTCAGCTGTAATTCATTCATTCGCAGACAATACATAAATGGCAAGGGGTTCTCCACAAATAGTATGGTAACAATTGAGCATTTTCTTCAATGTTAAATTGTATACAGTTTGAAAATTTATATTCGGCACAGAAGTCACATTTCGCCTATTCGGCCAAAAAGACCTTATACGTAGGTGGCCAAAAGTATCCGGACACCCCTTGAAACATTGGTTTTGAACGATGACGCAATAACCTTTAATTTAAAAATAGCTCTTTGTGGACAGACCCTCACTTTTTATGTATTGTCTGCGAATGAATGAAATACAGCTTACTAGATCGCTGATATCTTTTTCAATTTTCATGGTATTCAACTGAAACTTTTTTTAATATATGAAGTATAAATCAGGGTACAATATTTTTGTAGTTATAAATTTCTGTCGTTCGCGCATGTGCCGTGAAAAAATATTTCCTTTTAGCGTTCATATCTCATCGGATTTTTAATATTTTTATTTACTGTTTTAGTATGTTCTTTCTCTTGTATTTTGTCATCTTTCCTGAAGTTTTAATAAGGTTTGATCAAAAACTCTGCGTGTTATGAGCAAAAACCCTCCAAATAAAATTACCGTTTTTTAAAAAATGTTTCATATCTTCGGAAGTAAGAGTGGTACATTCATAAAAATTGATACAGTAGTTATACATAGTAGGCTAATTAATTACTGAAATTTATAGCTTATTCCGAGTTATTTTCGAAGAGTTATGGTCAAAAAGAGGTTTTTCTTTCAACCCCCCTTCTTGTCGTCCCGCAAATGCAAGGGTAATTTAATTTCAACTTGAAAATGTTCGGTGAAGCCTATATTTTGTATGACTAAAGTTAAAGAACAATTGATCACTTACACTGAAGTGACAAAAGTCATGGGATAGCAATATGCAAATTTTCAGATGGCAGTAGCATCGCATAGAACAGGTATAAATGCGCAGTGCTTTTACAGAGCTTTCATTTCTGTTCAAGTTATTCATGTGAAGAGGTTTTAACGTGATGATGACCGCACGACGTGAATTAACAGACTTTGAACGCGGAATGTTAGTTGGAGCTAGACGCATGGGTCATGCTATTTCGGAAATCGTTAGAGAATTCAACATTCCCAGATCCACTGTGTCAAGAGTGTGCCGAGAGTATGAAATTTCAGGCATAACATCCCACCATGGACAGCGCAGTGGTCGACCGCCTGCACTTAAAGATCGAGACCGGCGACGTCTGCAAAGAGTCGTAAATTCTAACAGACAAGCAACACTGCGTCAAATCACCGTAGAAATCAATGTGGGACGTACAATGGACGTGTCTGCTAGAACTGTGCGGAGAAATTTGGATTTCTTGGGCTATTCCAGCAGAAGACCGACTCGAGTGCCTTTACTGACAGAACGACATCGCTTGCAGCGACTCTCGTGGGCACGTGAGCATATCGGTTGGTCCCTAGATGAATGGAAAACCGTGGCCTGGTCCGATGAGTCACGATTTCAGCTGGTAAGAGCCGATGGTAGGGTTCGAGTGTGGCGCAGACCCCACGAAGCCATGGACCCAAACTGTCAGCAAGGCACTGTTCAAGCTGGTGGGGGCTCCGTAATGGTGTGGGCTGTTTTTTCATGGCATGGACTTGGTCCTCTAGTGCGACTGGACCGAACATTGACTGGAAATGCTTATGTGCAGCTACTTGGAGATCACTTGCAGCCATTCATGGACTTCATGTACCCAAACAACGATGGGATTTTTATGGATGACAATGCGCCATATCACCGGGCCACAACTGTTCGCAATTGGTTTGAAGAAAATTCTGGACAATTCCAACGAATGATTTGGCCACCTAGATCGCCCGACATGAATCCCATTGAGCATTTATGGGACACCATCGAGAGGTCTGTTCGTGCCCAAAATCCTGCCCCATCAACGCTTTCACAATTATGGACGTCTATCGAGACAGCATGGCTCAATATTCCTGCAGAAGACTTCCAACGACTTGTTGAGTCCATGCCACGTCGAGTTGTTGCACTTCGCCGGGCAAAAGGAGGGCCGACACGATATTAAGAGGTATCCCATGACTTTTGTCACTTCAGTGTATTTCTCGAGCTATATGTAAAAATGTGAATTTTTGAAAGTGTCCGGATACTTTTGGCCACCTAGTGTAGAAAATGAAAGAAAACTAGTTTGATGGTAAAGCAGAGATCCCCAACCTTTTTTAATGAAAGGCTGCATTGTAAATTGTTGGAGGCGAGAAGGCCAGTACCGAAGTATATTTTTCAATTCAATTGGTCTAGTTAGCGCTGCCCTCTTCCCCCAACACCCACATTTTTTTAACTAAGCACTCAGTGATGTTTTTAAAGATTTTCTGGGCTTGATTTTTAGGGCTTTGTTGCTCATTTTGATGCTGTCTAATGTTTATCGTACTACCTTCCTCACATTTTCACGTGCCTGAGGTCTCTTCTGATTTTCCCAAAACAGGGGGGAAATGCAAAGTAACATTCAACCAGGAAATAAAAACTGAAAGTACCGGCACGTGCGTCTCCTAACCTTTCACCCCTTTTTCAAATAGATTCGTTCATGACTGCCAGGCGCGTCTTTCGAGGTTGGAAGTAGCTGTATCCTTGTTAGGAGTAAGGTATGTTTGTTTATTAACGTCACAAATCCGCCGTTATTGGCCATATATAAAAAATAGTTTGTCATAAACATGCTAAATACATGCATAAACTAAGGCTGGGTAAAACAATCATGTTAAAAAAAATCAGACCAATAAACATTTATGTGTTCAATAGAAACGGCAAAAATCGTTGCGCTTCTAAAAAGTGTTGGAAAGCGCTGGTCAGAAAACTGTTTCAAAAAGTGTAATTCTAAGTATTCTAAAAATTAATACATGTGTCTCTGCTCAAAAAGAGCTGTGTAAAGTAAGGGTGAAGGCTTTCACCGCCGGTGACAATATTATTCTATAAAGAAGATTCCGGACTGACGGGCCGTGGTCTGAATGAAGTTGTCCCACCAATTGGAACAACTCCATCCAGACCACGGCACAGCATCCCGGAATCTTCATATAGTAACATTCTGTAAAGTGTTTCAAGATTTGAATCGGTGAGTGCAAAAACAATGTTAAGTTCAGAACGTCAAATTGTTCATACGGGAGAAAGAAACAAAATTAACTCTACCATTGTTTCTACCATCAACCTTCAAATAACAGGTCTCGTTTCTTTAGAATTAGTAACCCGATTGACGTGATTTTTGATCTCAACATATATCTTTCCTCCCACAGCTCGTTTCCATAAAAAAACGAATGTTCGAATTTTTATGACTGATGTAGTCTTTGTTCTCTTATTCATTTGCAGTGGACATTTTATTAGACTAAAAAATAGCCGTTGTTTTTACAGTATAATACAGTTATTTTTATAGTAACAAGCTGCAAAAAATGCTAATTTTACCCTAATAAACTGTAAAATTGCTGCTTTACAGTGTCAAACTGTGAAATTGCTAAAATTACTGTTTATTACTGTGTGTTTTAGTTTTTCACCTCAGCTGCCAGTATTATACTGTTGTTTTTACGGTGTAATACAGCTAATTTTGTGGTAATAAGCTGTAAAATTGTTTTAATAAAATAAAATTGCTGCTTTACAGTAATAAACTGTGAAACTGCTAATTTTACAGTTTAGTAGCGTACATTTTAGTTTTAAACTGGAACTTCTGCTGCCAGTATTATACTATAAAAACAACACTTTGTTCTCGCAGTGTACAAAACATTATATTCAAGATATAAAATGTTACATTCACAAAATGCTCACTTTATAATGTATATCTTTTTGAATCTCAAGAATTATACCATGACGCAAATAAAACATTATAGAATCGGCAGGATAACTTCTCTCGAAATACAGAATAATTTGTACTCATACATCTTAACTGAGAAAAGGCTGGTACATTCATTTGAACCACTTCCAAACAGCGAGTTATACAGGATTTCCGAGGGAAATATTACTCATTAAATTTAATTGCAGCCGAAGTCTAAAATATGTATACCACGTATTCACCATTCCTGTACTCGGCGCATAGGAAAACGAATTCGTTATTTCAGTTTAATCCACGTAATGTAACCTCAACGTCTGGGACACTTTGTCAGCACTCCCTCTACAAACGCTGTAATTAATTGCAGCATCTATTCTCTGGAGCTTAAAACAAGTCTCACATATAATTGGGATGCGCCTTTAAATTAAGAAGGGGTTTTGCCCTCTTTTCGGGTCCACCATTTACAACTACAAACATATTTTCCTGGGGAAAACATTAATAATTTAAGCTGTATGTTATTAAATCCTATTGCACTTAATGGCCTTTCAAGCTAATTTAATGAGTTTTTTTTCTCTCCAGAAAAGTGATTAATGAGCTTTTTTGTTCGAGAAAGGAATCAAAGAACCAATTTATTTGAGATTAAAAGTTGAGAGGATCACGTCAGAGAACAGAGCGTTCTAGAAACTAAATCTTCAAAATTTATATTTTATATTTGTTATAGGCCTTTTAGACTCTAGTGAAAATAAATCTGTATATATAAAAATGGATGTATGTTTGAATATATGTTTGTTTTCCTTACACAAATCCGCAGTTTTCGTCGGATTTGCATTAGCACAGAAGTTGTTTGATGCACTAGAATTCACAAAGGCGGGGTTTCGAAAATTTAAAAAAAAAAAAAAAAAAATACAAAAAGACCAAAATTCAAATTTTTTGTCTAAAAACTGCCATTTTCTTTTAATTTTGAATATATAGAGCAATAGAGATAAGCCTTTAAGCATACAAATTGATAAAATGTAGCACATTTAAATATGAGTATTTTCCAACAAAGATTACCATTAACAATGAATTGTTAATTTAAGGCTCACTTATTTCATTTTACCATTAAATAAGTTAAACATAAATCAATACCGGACAACGCCGGGCAATAAGTTAGGGAATTGATATAATAGAAGTATCTTCATGTATAATTAAAAGAAAGCGATAGTTGCGTTATATATTATACGTAAATCTTGTTTCATTCGAATGCTACCGAAATTAAACAGGTACAATAAGTATTAAAAAGATTGTTTTTGTACTAACTTTCTGTTATAACTAACCAGTTGTAATTATTTGTTAATTTGTAATGGTTTCATTAAGAACAAATAAGCATATTAGTGAGAAAATTAAAGCTAGTGTGTGAAGAGAAGTTTTAGCAGTTTTATTTTTTTTATGAGTGTTGTATTCTCTTATCATTTTTTTTGTTCTCTAGCAATGGAATGCCTAATGGAATTTAATAAACTCTGATTAGGCTAAGTGCTAATTAGTTCTAATTTTAGTGTTGGCTTCAATATGATTCTAATGACACTGTAGTTATATCAAAATGTGGAGAAAATCTACAAATTAACCAACAAAAAAGCGTGTGCTGTTATGTAGAATTTATCATAATTATTGGAAGTAAAAGAATATATATAATATATATATATATATATATATATATATATATATAACAAAAGCAAGTTTTGTACAATGAAGTGGAGATAAGACCTAATTGTAAATTAAAAATGAATGCAGTATAAGAAAGAATTTCATGCGTATAAGCATACGTGTTTACGTCATTAAAAAAAAAAAAAATACTTGCTTAAACGTGATTTTGTTACAATATTATTTGATTGTATTCGAATAAATTACATCTAGCGCAGAAAATATAGTCTTTAATTGATATATAATATTTATTTTGTAAAAAACTTTTATCACTCATATTAAGGAGTTTATGTGAGAATTTTGCTTAAAAATTATTTTGAAAATGAAGTACCAATCTGATATCGTTTGAACCAGTTTCAAAATACTACCTGTGCTTACAGGAACAAACCAAATTTTTCATCGAAGTTCATCGGCTATTTTTAAAGTCTCTAATTACCCAACCTCACGAAAGTCCTTCTTTTAGGCATGTAGATTTTGCAACTATTAGTTTGGTAAAGGCTTAAATTATAAGTAAAAATTGTATGTAGTTAAAAAATATGGAAATGCCTTTGAACGGAGCTTATTTAATTAATTTCTGAGCTTTATTCCTAATTTTAGAACATACAACAAACCATAATACCACAAACAGACCTTCCATGCGCTTGAATGGACACAGTATTTCAAGCGTTGTTCGTCATCCTAGTCGTTTGCGTATTGTGTTTTTAAAATAAAAGACCTGAAGTATCAAAATAGGCTTACGAGATAGGAAAAATGTGTATCTCTTTGTGTGACCTTAATTGGAATGGGGAAACTTTTTAGAAAATACCAAGACAGCGCATGCTCAAAGCTAAATATATTTTTTTTTGGCTTGAAAAATGAAAAATTATCAAAGAAATATCTTCTTAGAAAATAAGAGTAAGAACATAGCCCACTTATGCCCAGTAGCCTAAAAACGGGACGCTTGTTAGTTAATACTGCATACAAAAACCTGTAATGGGTACATAATTTTACTAAAGCAATTTTTCACAGGTTAAACAGTCCTTTTTCTTGAGAAAATCAGTTAGAGCCACTATTTGGATATCAGAATTTATTTATTGACAGTTAGTTTCAGACAATTCAGTCAAGCAACGATCCAGCATGGGTAACCACAGAAAGTAAGTTTTGCGAACTTATTTTTCATAAAACTAAACTATTTTAAAATGATTTGCTTAAAATTGATCAGATATGCCTTCTGTTCTGTAATGTTGATTTGCAAAAGTAAAGTCAAGTAAGGTCGTATTTCGCTCACATATCTTCAAAATATCCCATAAACAGGACGTTAAATAACTTAATAAATATTGCAATGGCGAACTATTTTAAACCTAAAATGTATGTAAACCATTCTAAGTAAGAGTTTTAAGCAGATAAAAATTGAAAAAAAAAACTGTTAAAAAAACTTGGGCATAAATGGGTTACGTTAAAAAAGAGCATCAAGTGCTGCACCAGCCAATCATGAGTGCAAATGCATTGCATAAGCTGCCACTCATCTCTTGTTTGATGCCAAATTATGAAGGAATCAAACTTTCTGAACCAAATCAAGTATGCTACCTTTTATAATCAGTTACCTTGTGGGCATTTTACATTCCATTCTCCTTTCCTAGAAATTTTCTTTTTTCAATTTGGTTTTGCAAAAAATAACACAAAAGTCCCCGATTTTTGAACTATTTCTGTTGACCTAAAAATAACGGACGTCATCTATTGAGAAAAAGTAAAGCTTTTTGAAGATTGATGGAAAAGCATTCTAAAGCTTTTCTTTTTTCACGAGTTGTGAAAATAACTTAAAGAGCGGGAGAAATATGAGAAACGCAAAATTTGTGATATCAGGTTATGTATATAGGGGAATGTTGGGCAAAGTGAAATGGCGAAATATTTTCCCAGCTTGCAGCCTATAACCAAATAGATAGATCTAAAAATGAATGAAAAAAATTACATAAGTTATTTTCAAAATTTAATATTCTAATTGTAATTTTCGTGGATTTAAAATTTTTGTTTGTTATTATAAAACTATAAAATTTTTGTAAATTAAAATTTTAAGTATTAATTGAGATCTACTGGTGTCCAGTGCAGTACTTGTTTAGTTTATATTAAGCAAATTTTGATTTTACATGTTCAATGTAATTTGTCAAGTCCATGCGGGGCAAAGTGAAATAGTTTATTTCGTTTACTTATACATTCATTTTAAAAACACAAACGTATTTCTTTATTTATTAATTAATTTTAACAATTTTGCTTATTAGCTCACTTATTAATTCATTCCTTAACTGATTTTCTTATTGGTTCTTTATTTTATTCACTCATTTCTTTTTCTCATTACATTTATGAATTCATTTATTTGTTTATTTATTTATTCGTTTATTTTTCATTTATAAGTCATTTATTTTTTTATTCATGCATTCATTTGATGAAATTACTGTTTATCAGTAAATAGAACATTTTTCATTGTAAAAATATTGAATTTTCCACTTTGCCCCATGGTTTTTTAACGTGGAAAATTTCCACCTTTTTTTTTGAAGATTCAAAATAACTGCCAAACCGGAAAAATAATATTTCAACGCAAGTTGTCTTACAAAATACATTATTTATTCTCTATGTACAGTAATTTTCAGAACAAAATTCCGATGTGTTCATTTTGAAATAGGTCAGCTGTCAGCTATCTTAACTATTTCACTTTGCCTCACATTCCCCTACTACATAATCGATTATGTATCGAGAAACATCGTAGTCGAAACAATATTTGATGCTATTAATGTCTTTCTAATTACAATTTAATGATACACCATGTTAACCTCCACACTAGTCGTGCTTGGAGTGTGTCCGAGCACGGTTGCTTCGCACTGGTCGACTAATAACACTTAAACAGGAAATAATCTAAAACATCAGTGAAATCATAAATAATTTTTAAATGGATGCAATAATATACTGTCGTAATAAGATTTTATTTTTCCGCGACGATTTCGATTCAATTCCCTCGAAAACTGTCCGTTAACAATTCGTAAACATCATTTTAAGTGAAACTGATACCTACATTACGTGAGGCGTGTAACGTGCACAGTTATTTCAAAAATGCTAATTTTGCCCCAACACCTCGATGAGAATCCCACGAGATTTACAACCAAACCAAACCACCACGGAATGTCACGTCATCGATTCTACTCTCATCCCTTAAAATCCGATTTTATCCGACATTTCCATCTCTCGTTCGATGCAAAAATAGAATTTGATTGCACCATTTTGAAGAACAAGCATTTCCCGTACGGTTTCTTTGGACGAGGCAATCTTCCAAGCTCCCCTTAGTGGGATTGTTGTAAAATTCTTGCAACGGCTGGAATGGGAATTCAATTATAACCCAGAAAACGGGTCCGCCACGCGCCATTAAATTCGTGTTTTGTCCCGGGAACGAGGCATTCTTCCCCCCTCCCCGCCGTAGTCCCCAGAGGCCTCGAGTATGCATTACAACTTAATTAAAATCCACTTGATTGAAGTAAATATTGACGCTCACTCGTGCTCCAGAATGTTGTTGGTCCGAAGAGATATCGATTAAAAGGACGGTCTCAATATCGATATAAATAAGAAGCGCACTGAGCAAAAGGATCGGAAACAGTTATTGCAGAACATGTTAGACATAAAGTAATAATTACTGATTCGATTTTCCATCATCTAGAAAGATTCCGATGCTGGTATTAGAATAAATGTTATTTCATCTTACATGCCATAAATATTCATGTGTGAGATTTTCCAACTTATTGCTGCTCAGACACTCAGTGTTGATATTGTTTTGATTTTGATTTAATATTTCACTCATAGAGTAAAATCTGTTTTGAAATATATAAAACATTTTAAGAACAAAAATCCAAAACTCACAAAAAAATTCCTCAAGGAAACTAAGCTGTACACCACCTTCTTCTAAAAAAAATAAATAAAAGAATCCTCCGAATTTTCTGCTTTTATTTTCGGTTATCTTCTATTTTTTTTTAATTAAAAGCATCAATTACTGTAGGAACGTGTTGTTTAAAGAGACTTTAATTCTACCGTCATTTTCTTTTCTTTTGATCATCAGGCGTCACCCTTGCGTAAACTGTTAGAACCAAAATCAAAATCAAAACTTTTGCAAGCTCTTTTTCCTATATGATGTGGCATTTACTATACTCAGTTACTTTAAAATAGTCGTATCAAGTTCAGAAATTTTGCGTCGTCTCCATGGAAACCATGCGAAAGAAAACAGCTGCGCTCTTTTTTTTTAAATGTTGAAGCATTTAATTTATTTCATGTTTATCGAATTATGCTTACGCTTTTTTTTTATATCCTCATGTCTCAGTTATTTCTCAACGTTTTCTAGCAAATCTAGCCATACATAAATAAAGCAAATATTTTTAAGAAAAAGTTGTGCTTTATTAGCGTTGATTTTTCAATAGAATAATAGTTTACACATAAAACAATTTTAACCGTTTGCATTTAGCTATTGTTGCAAAAGCTAAGTAGAGAAAAAGTCCACACCGCCGTAACTATGACAACCATCAGAGGAAAAGTGCGGAGAGTGGGAAATTGATTTGATTTTGAGCCGCATATTCTCGTTAAACAGGGTGTAAAAGTAGACAAATTTTATGTTTAAATTTGTTTATTATATCCGTAGTACATGATAATTTCTGTTAACGTTTTTTACGTTGTTACTGTAGTACACTCACTAACTAATGAAAAATAATTCCCTTAAAGACTTCGAACACTAAATAGATATTAATGATTATTAATTGAATCTAATCAATTTCTTAGATCGCATTGAAATTTCTTTTTAATTCTATTGCATCACGTAATGAAAACCAGCTTGCGTTCATAAAAATTCAATGATTTTACTAAAACAGTTACAGAAACTGTCCGCCGTTTTCCTTATATTAACTTATTTTAAAAAGGATATGTAGGGGAGACCGGGGCAAGATGACGAGCCGGGCAAGATGACGAATTTCATATTTTTTTCATTTCCCTCTAGACAGCAGCATCAACTGGTCATTAGAGATTCTTCTATTTTTCGTTCAGCAATAGTATAAAGTTGCTGAAATTGCCATTTTCAAGACAGTTCTGAAGTTGTTCTGGTTTACCACTACCGCGATCTAGTTTTTATCCATTTGCAAATAAGCTCTGATGCAAATACAGGTAAGATTTATTGTTTCTCATTAGTATTAATGTGTACCTTAGTTTAAATACTACCTATTTATATGAATAAGCACCAAATAAAGGCATTTTTTATGGAAATAAATACGAATCCTTCAAAAATGGCAGTGTGGGGCAAGATGACGAAACGAAACACGGGGCAAGATGACGAGCTCGTCATCTTGCCCCATGTTTCGGAATTTATGAAACTAACTATGTTGCCCCTTCTATTAAGTTCTTTAAATGCTTATCTATAGATATACTAATACATATACTAATGTATATAATAATATATTATACTAAGTCCCTCATGCCCCCCCCCCCTCTTTCGAAGAGCAAACTAATTGTTTGTTAATGATACGTATAATGACATTTCAGATATGGTTCGACATTACAAGAAGAAATCCTCAAGAGAATGGAGCAAAGATTCTATGCTGCCCATGGTAATACAAGCTGCCCATGGTGCCCCTAATAAGCTGCCCATGGTAATCAGTCCCACAGGATCCAGAAGAGTTTCGAAGATTGTTTCAGCAGAGAGAGGAAGGAATGTAACAATAATTTGTTGCATAAGCGCCACTGGCTTTTACCTGCTACCTTTTCTGATTTTTGCCAGAAAACGAATACGTCCTAAACTTATCGAGAAAGCCCCACCAGGAACTGTAGGTTACTGTACTGATAATGGCTGGAGCAATTAGAATACTTTTTTCTCTTTTTTGCAGCACTTTTATCAACACGTAAAATCAAACAAAGAGTTTTGTTGATCATTGATAATCATAAATCCCACATAATTTTGCAGGCTATATTATATTATATTGCAGAGAAAAATTCATTATCATGGTTGGGTGACCTCCCCATACATCACATCGTTTCCAACCTCTTGATGTGGCATTTTTCGGCCCATTGAAAAATTATTATAGTTAAGCATGTGACAACTATATGGTCACTCATCCAGGGCAAACCATCACAGATAAAAATGTTGGTGACCTTTTGAGCATAACTTACTTTATAGCCGCTACAATTGCAAATGCAGTTCAAGGTTTTCAAGAATGTAGGATCGAGCCACATAATTCTCTCGTGTTTAGCGATCATGATTTCGCTGCTTCAAAAACAACTGATCTTGATGCTGTTAAAGAGGGAACTGAAAATAATAGTGCCAACCCTCAGACCCTGCTAGTAAAAAAAACACATATAAAACATCCAGTAGATACAGAATTGATGACAAATTCTGATTCCAGTGCAGAAAAGAAGCCTTTAAGTGTGATTTAAAGCCATTGCCAAAAGCACTACAATGTGGCAAAAAAAGAAAAAAAAAAAGAGTTCAAGTATCCTTACGAGCTTACCCGTCAAAGAACTGCTAGAGGAAAGAGCCAACAAGCAGAAAGAGAAAAAGGATTGTCTAAAAAACAGGATAGAAGAACGTGAAGCTAAAAAAGGAGTAAGAAAACTCAAACTTTGTTCCTTTAGCCCGAAGGCAGAAAAAATCAGGTCAAGCAACCCAGTGGCATCAATTTCAAAGGATGGTGTAATAAGATGTCCTGCTTGTAAAGAGGAATATTGTGATCCTCCAACAGAAGAATGGATCCAGTGCTGTAAATGCCAAGAGTGGTGGCATGAGAACTATTCCAATTATGAAAATAGCATTTTAATTTGCGACTATTGTTAGCTGCACTACTAAACCCTTGTATATATACATTACTTTGCAATGCTTTGTTTAATGCTTTCTAAGATGTAGAAACACATTTATCATTTGTTAAACCATGTAACGTATTTAAAAGATAAAAATGTTACACCTTTTATGGAGTCGTCATCTTGCTCCAAGGCGAAAGTCATCTTGCCCCGGTACTGGGGCAAGATGACGAATTGTTAAGATTATGAAAACATAAAAAAAATCATACCTTTTTTTTAATTAAAAAAATAATTGGTAATATATTTTAGGCCACAAAGAACTACTCTAACGCCTCATATAATAATAATTTTACCATCCTTAAAAATGAGTGAATAATAAGCAACGAGTCTTAGCATCGTCATCTTGCCCCGGTCTCCCCTACTAATACATGTGTTGCTGTAACTCGGTAAAGGGAAAAATTGCTCAAAAATCAAATTAGCATACAAAAACTTCGCGTCACCACACTCCCTTTTGTTTATCAATCAGTGAACCCAATTTAGTACAGCAGTGTAACAAAGTTATATAGTTCAGTGTCTACGCATTTCATGGTATAAATTTGCATAACTAATGCACAGGCACGCAGCAGAATACTTTTATATTCAGTTTAGAAACTTCAAGTTCTGCATAACTAGGCAGGAGCTCGCCAAACGAGACAAATCTCCACACATGTAAGCACGTTTAACTCAATAAGGTACCTTTTCTTTTTCAAGTCTAACATGTGACTTTACCAACGTATATTTAACTTTTATGAAAAATACGTAGGTGAGACAGAATGGCCATACCGTCAACTATGTACCTCAAAGCCAGAACGACTTAAGTCCAATATGAACGATTTTCATTTCATAACTGCATTGTATGTAGAATCTTATTCTGCATCGACCTGTGAGAACGTTACTCCATAAAATAAATTCCTTCACAATTGAAGGGGCAAGTGGATAAAGATGATATGTGACAATTTTTTTAATTTCTAGAAAAGAATTTAAAAAAATGTTGTTTTTTTAAAAAGATTTTTCTCAACAGGTAAAACGGGGTCATATTCTTAGTTGTCAACTATTTTTGTGACTAAAGGGACATGATACTGATGGACTTATCACCTTCATCCATGGTAAAAAGTAAGTTTCAAAAATTATCACATATCACCTTTTACATATCACATCTACTTGCTCCTTCAATTATTTAGTAGTATTAAAAGAGCGCGAGTCTCATCCTTTGCATGCATCCGACAATCGGTTTCGCCCTCTCCCGAACAGTCACGAAAATGGACTTACATTTGTCTGCTTCTGAAGTATAGAACTGTCGTTCATCATAGTCAATTCGTTCCACTGTTTGTCGCGGTACATGAATTTCCGCGAAGTAATATTCTTCGTTTGCAAAGCTGATATTTTCTAAGTTAGAGTGTGTAAAATTTATTTACAATCTTCTAAACTAATATTACACTCATACTTCTTGAACTGTTGCGGATGAGATGCGAACAAGTACTAAGATTGAATTAAAAATTAAAAAAAAAAAAAAAGACCCTGGTTGCCGACTTCATATTAAAACGAACTGGTCTGAAATCATTTAAAATTTAAATATATTTAATTGTTTTTGAGAGTACATGGTAAACACGGGTAAGGAAAGATAATACTTACTATACTCGACAGCAACTTAACTTGACACTGAAAGCACTACGCGCGAAAGAAAAACGAAGTTAACAGAAACCTTCTTGGCGAATTAGGGGAGATCGCCAACTGTGCGTGAGCTCTTATTGGCTGGCGCGTTCTATTCAAATGGATAACGCTTTCGAGGTACTCCGTTCGTAAAATTGAAAATATTAAGAAAATTATGAATATTATAACAAAAAAGGCTACCTATACGGAAATGAAACACTCTAATCCGAGTTCTAAAGGGAAGGATTTAATTTCACCCGAAATTCAGACACCGCGCAAGAAACTACTTCCTTTGTTTGGTCTCAGCTTATTTCTCTATAGTCAAGAAAGGTTGCAGTCGAGTATAGTAAAATTTGCTATTCGTAAAGCAGAATAAAGAGGGAAAAGGGAAAAAATCTTTGTACTAAAATCAATTACAAGTCTTGTAATTGTTCAAATGGAAACTGCCAACACATAAGCATTTTAAATCATTGAGTTTTCTTTCCTTGTCGGCCAACCAATGACATATAATCGTGAAAATAAAGGCTGAGCCGCATTTACTAAAAAACGTCATAGTCCGAGTTCTATATAACATGGAAGTTCCAATCACTTTTATCAGAAGCTTTTTTTTTCTTTTCTGTGGTACTATTTCAAATTTCCAAGTATGTTTTCGCTTCCGAAATCGCGAAAAACGTTTTAAAGGTTTTTAATTAACCTATTCGTTAATTTTTTTTTCCGAAGACGTGATCTGGCAAAGATCTCTCTCGATTGAATAACTCTCCTTTCAAGCATTTTTTTTTCCTTCCTTGTTGAGTCGGGGGTTAAAAAGAAACATGTAACAAGTAAAAAAGCATCACAATATTATTATTGGTTAGTAAATTCTAACACAGAGTTCTCACACACCAATACTAACATATGAAAATACCTTAATTCGCTGGATGATGACATGATGACAAATATGGGGATTATCTCCGCCGTTCTTCCTCTAGATTCTATCTTTATTGAAGGTAATACTTAAAGTTTGAAAAGTAAGTAGTTTAAAACTATTTACAAATGTATTTATTCTGTAGCTATATTACAGTGATATATACTCCATAATTGGTGCTTAGCTGTTTGAATCCAGTAACGATTACAGGACATTATTTTCAACTATTGAATCCCCCCCCCCCCAACTACTAGCTTTTTCTAAAATCACTCAAGGAGCCTACCGAGCTTGAAAACTATGTTTTTGTTACTCTTTAAAAAGCTAATGAGTATATTTGAGGGGGGGGGGACGCAATGGAAATCACGAAGTGGATAGAGACGAATATAGCCAAATATCAATAAACAATGTTTTATTTTTTCAAAAAAAAAAAAAAAAACAATCTGGTCAAAATGTTAAAATTCCTTTTTTTCTCCAAACGAGGCTAATTTCATCACTTATTTTTGTGTTTTGACTCAGAGAGAAGAACAATGACATATATTTAATGCGCAAAAAATAAATAACTACAAACCTACGTCATGTCAAAAAAAAAAAAAAAAGAAGCTACTTTATATCATTAAATAAAGACTCGATTTTTTTAGTTTAAAACTAAAGGATCAAGTTGTTGTAATACGATTTTGGGTATTTTTGCTTAAGTGTGCTCAAAATTGTCTGCAACCACTGTAACAGCAAAATTCACCCCGTATTTTCCCCATAGCAAAGAATCAAGTAAGACTGAGGAAACATTTTCTCGAAACTTTTATTTACTTCAACTGAAATGTTACTCAATCGTAGGGGGGGGGGGGAATAAAGTTTCAAATTCTAGGTTTTGAAACATACTGTAGAAATACAAGTACCATATTCAAAGTACCTCACAGAAATATTTTTTTGTATTACATAGAAAATCAATTCATGTTGACTACGAAACATTTTTGAGCCAAGAAAGAAAACAGCAAGGATTCGGACATCATTCCGTGCTAGCAAGAGAGACGAACGTAGAACATTATATGAATTTAAAGTAAGCACTAGAAAAAAAAAAAAATCAGAAATACACTTTAATTCTGTTGCTTTTTAAAAAATATTTTTGCCACCTCAAATGCGTCTGAAATTGTACCAAGGGATGATGAAAATGATGTAGTGTTGCTAAACTAGGATGTTTAAGCGATTTTATCAAAGCATCACATAAGTTTTTGCTTACAAAAATATCAAGTTTACAACTGAATAAGCGTCATTGGTGGAAACTTCAGATTTTCATCTAATGGTAAGAAATCTGCAAGACTTACGCAGAACTTCTAAAACACTTCGTCCTTAATTTGAAAATATTGGGCACAATTCTGCAGAGCTTCTGCAGCAACCCAGCAATCTAAAAAATTCTCTTCACTTGATTTTCCGTTCCCGCTTTAGAATCAGAAGCAGCCTAGCAAAAATTGCTCAGTGATCGACTATCAACGAAAATCACCAATTTTTGTCCAGAAACTCTACCATAATTTTTATGTAAAAAGTATTTCAAATGAACTCTCGTTTTCTCTCGACCAGAGGCAGATTTTGAGATCTGACAGCAGTGGTTTTTACCCATTTATATAGCTGAAAAGTAATCGATTGCCAAAAATAAAAATTGAAGCACCAATAATTGTTTATTCTATGCAGATTTCAATGAGCAAAAAACCACTCTTGCTAGATATTACCGGCAGATTTGTTGAAGAGACCTTTTTAAATAAGATTTCAGAAGAAATATCAATATCGGTTTTATTTTTGAAAATGTAAAAAAAAAAGAAAAGAAAAGAAAGGAAAAACACTCCAATGTATAAAGAAAAATAAAGGTTGTTTTTGAAATCAGAACACCAAATAACATTAAAATCAGGGAAACTTCACAAGAATTTTTCAAAAGCTCCAACTTCGCCTGTGCAATTAACAGCGTCTTTCATTACTACAATACAGACACGAATTTTTACTTGGTCTACTAATTGAATGAAGCAATACTTCTGTAGGGACGTTTTGCAGTTGCATGTGACTAGCTAAATTTGATTTAAAAAATCCAACTCCTTAGGAATTCTTCTAATAACAAATGCCCCAGTTAATCTTACCTAATTCAATTTAAAATAAAATTGTTTAGAAAGTTAAAAGTTGGAAATGTCTGGTAATTTACTAAAATTAGGAAGTTTTTTCAAGTTGAGACAAAAAGTCAAAGAACGGGTGGTATTGTTGTCTATACGAGATGATCGATCATTCATTATAATAGTTAAGATAATGCTTGCAACTCTTGTGTTAATAAATGTTAATAAACATTACGAACTTTAATCATAAGCAATGTATTTTTAAAAATTTCAGTTGTTTTTCATTTTTATTTATTTGCGAAGAACTTACTTGATAAAGAACAAAACCCAAAGAAATTGTGTATATTTTACAAAGAGCGCGAATAATTACCATTCCCCGTTTAGAATCAGCCTGTTGTTATATTGCGGCGCCATTATTATTATGCACTAGCTACTAACCGGCGTTGCCCGGTGTAGCATTATATTTAACTTATTTCATGATAAAACGAAACAGGTGAGCCTTAAATTGATAATTCATTGTTAATCGTAATCTTTGTTGGAAAATACTCATATTTAAATGTGTTAAGTTTTATCAATTTGTATGCTTAAGGCTCTAATTACTCTATTGCTTAAACTCTATTACTCTATGTGTTCAAAATTGAAAGAAAATGGCCATTTTGAGATAAAAAATTTGAATTTTGAGCTTTTTAGAATTTTTAAAAATTTCAAATCCCGCCTATGTGAATTCTAGTGCATCAAGGAATCTCTGTGACAAGTTTGTTGAAAATCCGATGAAAATTGTGGATTTGTATAAGGAACAAACAAATATACATACATCAATTTTCATATATGTAGATTCCACAGTTAAAGATAACTTCAGAAGCCTGTGTGAATTTTATTGGAGCCTGAGAAAATTGTGTTCACCATCAAAATAATAAGCAATGCTTCGAATTCGTCAGTTGCATCTGAAATTTTAATTATTTTGCACGCAAACACAGTGCTGCAAAATATGAGAAATGTCCTTTAGTTGAAAATATATGTTCGTTGTATGTTTTTGACAGAAAGTAAAAAATATAGGATATTTTTTTGGCGTTAAAAGGCTCTTTTGTGAAAAATTCCCATTTTAAGTAAATATTTGTTACATTTTGCGGTGGCCACCAAAAAAACAGGCATTAAAAATGTATAACATGAATAACTTGTGAATCTTTAATATAAACTTTATTCAACATTGCAAATAAAACTGAGTTGTATAAAATGCTTGTAAAAGCTCTGCGAAAACAAGGAATGGCTTTCTTGAATTTAAGGGAAAACTTAGTTGCAAAAAGTTAAAAGAAGGTTTTTTATTGGCCCACAAATTGAAAGTCTTTCATTATGAATAATTTAAAAATAAACCAAAAACAGAAAAGAACCCGATCGGCATTCAAATCAGTGTGCACAGCTCATATGGGAAGTGCACATCTTACGTGTCATCTTACGAAAACTGAACTTGATTTACTAATTTGGCTTTAAAATATGAATCAAGCATGTTTCATTTCCTATAGAATATTATGCCTAAATGCAACTTGACACTGAACGTCACAACGGGCCAAGCCAATAAGAGCTCACAAGCAGTCAGCGATCTCCTCTAATTCGCCAAGAAGGCTGTGACGTTTTATCTAGCTCGTTTTTCATAGGCTAACGTCACACAAACGTCACTCTGACGTCACGATGTTGTTGTCAAGAAAGGTTGCAGTGTAGTTTAGTTTCGCGTGAAGGGCATACATTTTCTACATTTGTTGTAAAGTGTAAATATTACTTTTTAAATACTTCTTAGAATGTACTAGCAATTATCACTTTCTCAAGTAAAGCAATACATTTAACAACTTTAGCATATATTTTCCATTTCAAATTATAAATTTAAATGATGGAAAACAGGCACTATAAAGTAAAGTAAAGACTAAGGACATATGCAAAAATAAATAAAATAAAGACAAATCAAATAGTAAAAATAAATAAATAAATAAATTCTCAGCAAACACATAAATATGAAGTAAAGAGTGAATATATAAATGTATGGAAAAATTTAATTTATTTAATTTATAAAGTAAATAAGTAAGAAAAAAATAATTTGTCGATAATAAAAGGGAAAAGATGCTTGTTTAATTCTTAACGTAATTACGTTGAAATTTTACTCCCCCCCCCCCAAGTTTAAAATTTTACCTGTTAAAAATTTTTTTTAACATGTCATTTTTGGATTACGATATAAAAGTCAAATGTTAGAGCAAAGTTCAACGCATATATATCATAATAAAATGTTGCAGCAATTATTACAGTGATGTTTACATCGCTTCCGAACTCGGAAAATATTTAATAAAATGATGTTTATTTGTAGCTTGTCAAACGCTTAAAGTGTGAAGTAATTAATAATTTGCACTTGACGAAAAGCTTTAAACTAAGGGAAACTTGAAACAGTTATGCTGCGTTGTGTTTAATTTGTAGCGTAGAAACTACTTAAAAATGCTTCCGGAAAAATCGGGTTTATATCTAGCAGCAAAAGTTCACTAAAAATATTATATGCAGGTAAACTTATGTTTAGATTTGAGGAAACCTCAAAATTATGATTTTGTTAGCAACATTCGTTAAAAGAAAATTTCAACATGTGTCTCAACATTAGTAAGTTTATGCTTTAGCAGTTGCTTACTTTTCTTTTATTATTTGCTTTAAAATGCTCTAAAAGACTTCTGCGAGAGACTTAAAATTATGTTTTACAAGTTTAGTCTTAAATATGTACCAAAAGATGTCAACTGAAAATATTAATGAAAAAATCTTTTGTGATGAATCTTCTTTTAAGAAACAAAACCATCTCTTCCGCAAACGAAACCGACATTCTAAGAATGACAAATATGAAGACAAAAAAGTTTTCCTTCATAGAATCTTATCTTGCTTCTTAAGTTCAAAAACTAAAAAATATTCACTAAGTTAAGTAATTTTAAATAGTTTTTTCGAAATGCACATTAAAAGAAACTTTTGAGTTCTGTTCTTTTTCTGGACAGTGAAAGTGGTTGGGAGTTTGGAGTCAATTTACATATGTAAACCGCTCTACTGGGCACGCAAACTTCTTTCCGCAGTGTAGTGAAAAATATTCTTTGTTATCGCGTGCAGCAGGAAGCAGATTTTGAAGGCAAACTTTGTAATTTTGATTTCTTTCTTTTTCTCTTTTTCTTCCTCTTTTTTTGAAGAATTGTAGAAACTTTGAACCACAGATGGTAGTTACAAAGACAAGTAAATCAGAAAGAATCGTTTTCGGTACAAGATATTAAAGTAACATTTATGCGTGAAAGCACTTTCATATTTCGTATTATCTATAAATAGAAAAATGTATCTATGTATGTATATTTGTATGTTTGTTCCTTGTACACATCCAGTTTTCGTCGGATTTTCATTAAAATTGGCCCAGAGGTTCCTTGATGCACTAGAATTCACACAGGCGGGGTTTTGAAATTTTTAAAAAATCCAAAAAGCTTAAAATTGAAATTTCTCAAAATGACCATTTTCTTTCAATTTTGAATATATAGAGTAGTAATAGAGATAAGCTTTTAAGTGTACAAGTTGATACAATTTAACACATTTAAATCTGAGTATTTTCCAACAAAGACAACAATTAATTAACAATGAATTATCAATTTAAGGCTCCCCTATTTCATTTTAGCATGAAATAAGTTAAACATAATGCAATACCCGGCAACGCCGGATAATAAGCTAGTATTTTATAAAATTGGTTCCACAACATTTGAAGCTAATGAGAATATTCGTTCATTGATCAATGACTTACTTAAGAGCATTTTACAGTGATGCACAGTAAACTCTTATTTACGCTGATTTGTTCATACGCGGTTTAACATTTGACACCTTTATTTTGTTTCACGCGGATGAGTTCTAATTTTACGCCAAAGAGGCACTGCAAACACATAAAATTTTCACTAATTTCAAAATCTAAGCTGCTGAAATTGGCGATAATATGCAATAAACAGAGCAATGAAATAAGAGGGAAATTTGAATGCTTGGTCCACTGAAGACACTTTTTGTGATTGGTTCCAGAGTTCTATCTCAGAAATAAAGTTATTAAGCTTATACAACTAAGAGCTTATTAGAAGAAGAGTTTTTAGATGTGACGAAGGAGGACAAACGACCAGAATACGTACATCGCTGAAAGTCAAACAAAGTTTTTATATTGAACGTCTTAAGCCATTCCTTAGCAATGGTAAATGATCTTCGTAATTTATGACACTGTAAAAAATGAATGTTTTTTTTTACAGTATAATACAGCTAATTTTTGTTATTTTACAGTAATAAACTGGAAAAATTGCTAATTTTATAGTAGTAAACTGTAAAATTGCTGATTTACAGTTTATTATTGTTCATTTACAGTTTTAAGTTGGAAACTCTGCTGTCAGTATTACACTGTTGTTTTTACAGTATGATATAGCTAACTTTATGGTAACAAACTTAGTATAATAAAACTTAATATGGTAATAGTATACTGTAAAATTGCTAATTTTACAGTAATAAACTGTAAAATTGCTAGTTTTATAGTTTATTACTGCGCCCTTAGTTTTAGTGCTTTGCTTTCAGTATTATACTGTAAAAACAACATTTTAATTTTTGCAGTATCGTCAAGGAAAATCTCATTACCATAGGAGATGCGAGTGATCATAGCTACGCTTAAGCCCTTTAAAGAGCTACAGAAAAAATATCCAAAGGACTATCATAACCATCTCTTTTTTATAAGTTTATTCATGATTTCTTTATACACCTTGAACTTATGTTTTGAAATAATTACACATTAAAATTAATACACATATTTATGTATCTCTCGAATAAAGTATTATCTTTATCTATGGAATGTAACCCCTATTTTAACACTATTAAGTTTCAATTTACGCGGTTTTGATTAACACGGCATTTTCGTGAAACGGAATCCCCGCTTAAAACAAGAGTTTACTTGATGTATTTTTCACATTATAAATTTAATTATTTCCGAGTTTTTTTTAAATTATTTTTTCCCTCGATTATTCTATACGAACAACTTATTTTTTTATTATTAGCTGATTAATGATTTTTTCTGCAAAGGTTTCCTTATAAAACTTTACACTCCTACGTGCATTTTATATCGATGCCACTTGTGCAGCTTTGGCATAATTTTATGAAGTAAATATTTAATATCGAAAACGATAAATGAAAAAACAGTTTTTATATTTGAAAACCGATAGAATAGTATATAAATTCAAGTGAAACTTTTGACAGTAGGTCTGGGGTGAAATCTAGTCTAACCGTGTATTTTCTTAATGTGCGCTCATAAATGTCAGTAGCTAAATATTTGAGCTCATATATGGGGAATAAAATCTTGGATTTACTGAAGAAGTTCTTTTTCTTGAAGTTTCAGATAAATACGTCAAAAAGAAACCTATGCAGTAATGCTATAATAGGGTATTTTACGAGCGAAGTAAATAGGAAAATGCACCCTTAAAGTAATGATGTTTTTTATGCTTGAGTGATTTTGAGCGTATAAACGGAAAAAGAAGCGGTCGAATTACAGAAATAAACAAACAAAAAAAAAAAAAATAAATAAATAAATAAAAATAAATAAATAAATAAAATAAAAAAGAAACTAAGTGAAATTATTTCTGTTGCATATTTATATAAATCATTTCATTATTTCAAAAAGTTACAAAAGGTTATTTTGCAGTTAGAAAAAGGATTAATTTTAAAATTAAAAAAAAAGTTTAGTTGTGCCAAAATAAAATAAAACTATTTATTCTTGATAAAACTTCGCTATGTAAATAGATTATTATGTAAAAACAAAAAAGGGGGGGGGGACCTAGGGAGACGACCCAACTTTTCATTTTTCATTTTTTTTGGAATAGTTAGAGCTCAATAAAATATATATACTCATCATATATAGTCACAATAATGTACAAAATAACTGTTATTTTGTACATTATGGTGACTGAAAATAATTGCATAAATCGAAGTAGAAGACGTTGAAAAAAAAATATGTGCCTCAAGTCTACATTTGAGTCAAGTGTCCCTTGGTATAGGGAGACTTGACCCAATGTATAGGGAGACATGACCCACCTTATGAATGTAAGAATATTCACTAACATTGAAATCAAAACCACAAGTTTGATGGTCTCCCTAGTTTCCCCTGTTTATGAAACTTATACGAAAGTGCAATATTCAACACGATTGCCTTTCATTTGATCGAATTCTATCCATCAGTAGCGTGGCGAGGGCCGTGGTGGCCCGATCGGTAAGGCATCGGACTCGTGTCCGGAGGGACCCGGGTTCGAAACCCAGCCAATCAAAGATCCACCGCCTTGATTAATGGTGGCTGGGAGGCGTTAAAAATGTCGTGGTCACAAAGTCCTCCAAGTGAAACGATACCTCTGGGGGTGCTGGGCCCTAGGGTTTGCTCGACCCTAGGTTCTGGTTCAAAATTAAGAACAGAGCGCTCTTCAGGGCCCTATCCCGGTTAAACCACGAAGCTGTGGTAGGTACGGGGGACCCTGGAGAGTGTGAAGTGAAGTAGCGTGGCGAGAAACTTCCTTCTGGGTACAGCAAAAAAATTTTTGGTTATGCTATTAGTTGATACTATTGATTGTATGTGATTTGATCAAATTATCTTAGAGTTGAATATGCCTGTTATTCTGGTTTCACCCTAACCCCATTTTATTGCTTACAGACGAGGATAAATTCATATTTAAAAGAAATATATGAGTCAGATTATTGCACAAAACTGATTTAAGCTTACAAGTTGAGGAACATTATAACAGAATTAGATAAATACTGATTATATTAAGCATTAATTTTGCATTCGAATAAGACCGAAAGGGATTTCATCTTTTTAGATAGTCACCAGCAAATTTCTTCCTATCTCCAGAAAAATCTAGACGCATTTAGAATGTCAGTGTCAGCTGAAAACTGAAGAGAGTGGTCCTGAGAAGCAATGAAAGTTAAAGCAAAGGCAAAGAAGACAAAATGAAGAAGTAAAAAAAAAAAAAAAAAAAAGTCTGAAAAAGAATAAAAGTAGACGCCTTCAGGGAGGAATGCATATCATTTGCTGAGAATGGGTGAGCTAAAGGGTGTATTTTAAGAAGAGAGATTATTAAAATTCTGTCATCTCATCCACTTTTGGAAGCACGACACAACAGCCCGTTTCCAATTTCTTTGCTCTGTGTAAGTGGATTAGTAGTCAGCAGTCTGAAGTAGAAAAGGATTTCACAGTTCTGTTCCAAATTTAAAACTATTACGTGATAATAAGATGAAGAATCCAGAAAGAAATCATTTCTTCATTTCAATTCCTTGACTTAATGACAAAAGTTCAAATGTTTTCAGTTATAGTTTATTTAATTAAGTTATGCAAAGGTATTTATTTGTTCGTTTCTTATACCAGTAGTATTTGACTGTTTAATTAAAGTCATTCTTCCTTTAGCAGGATGCAAGTAAAATTTCAAAGTGACACGGAGGTAATAAAATAGAATTGACGTCATAAGCAAACATTTTAAAGACATTTAACTAATTTTCGAGTCAAAAACGAGGTGCTAAAATCATGGTCCTCTTGACGATACCTGGAGCGGTTTTCACAGCACCCCACCTTAACCTATCGGCTTGATTTTAATTGACAATGTCCGTAAACTCGTATTTCTTGCATGAGTTATTTATTAACCTAGAGGTGTAGGCATTTAAAATGTTCCTCTTTTTATTTAAAGAACTTTTTATATAGTTAGTGTCTTTTACACATTTCATTTAGTTACAGTCAGTGCATTTCAGATTTCAAATGCCAGAAAAATCATCGAATTATTTTTTAAAGTATGAAAGTGATGTCTTCTTTTTGCTGTTCTTTTATGCCAATTGAGAGACTCAAGCGCCATTTGAGTAGCGATTAGATTTGTGGCAGGAAGAAGCGGCTTCTGAGAGAGTGCTATTTCTTAACAAATGGTTCATGTCCTTCCAAGCGGAAATTAATTTTGATTAATAATGTACAAAATTTTCTTTCATAAGGCTTGTATCCTATCCTCTTGAGATACTGCACCATTGTGCACTGTCGTGGCATATAATCAGAGGCGTATTTGGACGTGAGGCCGCCCTGAGCTTTTGAAACTAGCCCCCCCCCCCCCCTTGAGGTGTTGAATTTCAGAGTTGTAAAAAAAAAAAAAATATTTACTTGACATAAAATATATTTTCAAGGTAAACCGTGCAAGGCCCGGCCACACAGCTAGTTAAACATGAAATTGGTTGGTTGTTAACAACCAGCCAATTGGTAAAAATTCGTCTTTTGCGAATCTCAACTTTTACTACTACAAATCTGCTCTTACATTATTATAAATCATTATTATAAATCATTTCATATTAAAAACATTTTTAGTACTTAATTACATTAAGAACTTTCTTTCGAAATTTAAAACAGTTTTTGAAATAAATAATCTTCACATATTTGTTTCAAAAACAGTTTTAAAAATTTTAAAAACTTGTTTAAAGATTTAAATGAAAAAAAAAAATGTTACTAGATCTTATCAACAACTTGTAATTGGAATAAAGTAAACGAATAACGAAATAACAATAATATTATCGCCGTTAGCAAGCACTGTATTAAATAAACCGTAAGGACCCGTTTATTACGAACACTCGGATTTAACGAGCAACATGTTACGGTCCCTTCGTGCTCGTTATAAGCGAGTTTGACTGTAGTGCCAAAGGCAACTGAAAATACTAACTCAGATCAGTAAAATTTTGCACATATACTTATAACAAGAGGCAACTTTTTCGCACTGTTGGAAATTTTAAGATTTGAATTAAAAAAAAAAAAGCTAGAAACATTGGCGAGAACGTAATAAAGGATTTCAATTACTGAGATGATAAATTGCGTGGTACATTACATAACCTCATATTAAGCTGAATTTCGCGAGCCAGAGTACATGTAACCTTTACGTGCAATTAAATTTTGCTAGATGACACAGGAAAACACGCAAAAAAGAAAAGAAAAAGAGAGTAGGGAGTAATTTTGAAAGCCTTGCTTTACATCTTTTTTCCAGTTTAAAAAAATTAATTCATTAATTAAAAAAAATAATTAGAAAAATGCATTTAAAAAAATAAATAAATGTCTGGAAGAACACCTTTTCCCCAGCGGTTCAAATCAACCTTTCCCCAATTTTACAGCTATAGGTTAGCACCTATAGCTGTAGGGTCTACTAGGCACGGCCAAAAAGACGTTTTGTACGTTTAAAATGTCGTTTTCAAGTTCGTGGTCTGCAGGTCTCCCGTGAAATTTTGCTCTTTAGACAAGTCCTTAAATTAAATTTAACTTTTGATTTTTTGACTTAATTAAGAGCCCTTATAACTCCTGCCCAATACAACAGAGAAAATTTGAACAAACTCCGTCTTGAGCAAAAAAAAAAAAAATGTGTTCTTTTTTCAGGATAATTTTAAATGTTAAGAGGTTCAGAAATTTTATCATCCCCCAATAAGGTAGTCTTTGCGAAGTTTTTGCTCAAAAATTAATTACGAAAAAAGTAATTAGAAACAGAAAAAAACGCTCTAAGGTGCAAATCCCCCCTCTCTCCCGGGTTAGAAGTACTTTGTTTACCCAGTTTTCAATGGTTGCAGCTACCAGTGGCGTAGCTAGGGCGTTCATACCCCCTCTCCCCCCACAAGCTAAAAAGGTTACACACATGTAAGTACATATCGCGTTTTCCGACTCTTTATTTCAAAAAAAAAAAAAAAAAAAAAAATTCAATTTCCCAAACGAAATACTTCTCGCTACGCCTATTGGTAATGCTATGCGCTATGGGATCTCCTGTACACAGGAAAGCCACAGACACAAGTTCACATTTTTTTTTACGTTACTTCTGAAGAATACATGAAGTTTGTTTTTTGTTAAAAAATATCATATAGTTTATTCATTCTGGCACTACTACATGTTTATCTCATCTATTGAGTGTTGATTAGGACAAGGAACGTTGACGCCAGTGGACATCTATCCTTCTAACAGGAAAGTGATTAGTGAGATGATCTTGTAAATAATTCTCGTGTTACTTAGAAGTTTCTCATCAGAATCCAAGTGACAGTGCGGTTCCTGCGGTTCACACGATGCAGCAAAAAACTGGTTTTCCCTCTGTTTCTATTTACACCCCCCCCCCCGAAACCGCCCGAGGTCACTCACTGCTGAGAATAGAAGGGGTCTGAGAAAGAGTCAGCAATAAATCATCGTGGAAAAGGATCCAGTGCGGGCAGCTCTTTGTACTTTGGCTTTGACTTTGGACGCCACCAACTCCATGAACTTTGTCCATGTTCACAGCTGCACCCTGCCAATACAAGGAAAAAAAATGTGGCCGCTGCCGCCCTGGTGACTAAAAAAAAGGGTCATTCTCGCTGCTGACCCACCCTGCTGTCTAAAAAAAAAAGGTCTTCACTTTGCATGGAAAAAGTGCCGCCCTGGGCTATTATAGCCCATTAAGCCTATACGTAAATACGCCACTGCATATAATACCGAGAAAAGTTTGTCCTTTCCGCGGTCATTCCCCAGTAAGATTAGAACTAAGGTTTAGTGGCAGAGACCCAAGTATCTCAAAGTAGGAGTCAAATATTTGTACCGATTTGGTTAATAAGGGTCTAGTGAATGAGTATCCACTGCCTAACTTTTAATATTCTTGGGAGGGATATCTTTTGCTTCGTGTATATTTCAAGTTTAATTGAAATCTGTATTTAAGATTCATTAGCATCAACAATGGTTCACAGCCAAAAATAGGAAATATTTTTATATACAATAAACCGATTGTCCTTAAGCGGATTATCCACGAGGGTCTATGGAAAGAAACAAATACTACTAACAGATTTTTTCGGAAAAGCACAAATTTAAATTTTGTTTTTCTCAATATTTCTTACCTAAAAGTGCGGTGTACTTCATTCAATAAGTTATTTTGCAAGGGCGTTATCGTAAGTACCACTTCTTTATAGATTTTATACACTTGAGAACCTCAAATACAAATAATTTTTATGCTGTACCTACCGTCACTGTTTGTATATATCACGTTTTAAGTGTAATGCAATTGTTTTTAGGAAAGTACATTTTTTGTCTTCTTTACCCCTTATTCCATGCCTTTTTCGGATTATCCGCAATTTTCGTTATCCGCGATACCCATGCCACCCAAATCCGCGGATAATCGGGAGTGTACTGTAGATAGCTTGCCCATCAAACAACATAAACGTAACTATTGATAGAACTATCAATCAATAATTTCTCCTGCGCAATTTGACCCTCTAAAAGCCTGCCTTTCTCTCTCGCATTTCTGAAGTGTTTTAGCGTGTCTTCAAATTCATCTCCGCAATCGAACTGGAAGCAGCGGGCGCACGAAGGCATTTTAAATGCGTTATGCGCATCTCTCATATCGCGTGTCCCTGCACAAGATAGTGTTTCGTAAGCAACATCTTTACCAAGAAAATTTGAATATTCTCAAGAAAGAGGATTTTTGGTTCAGGAAGAAACGAAGTCGTCCTTAAAGCTTTTGCATATATACAATTTCTAGCCCAACCATTTTTTTTACATTTCTGTTGCATGTTTTTATAAAAGAATACAGTCATTTTTGATTTTGCCATTTCTGATTAAATAAGTATAAAATATACGACGCCTATAAATATTTAGTAAGGCAAAATAATCGCATGTATTTGGCCGTTATTCTCGCAAAAATAGTACAAGCGCTAGGCCACTACTGTTTAGGCTTCTCAAAAATATTACCTGATTCAATGTAATTGCTTATTTTATTTCCAAAATGGCTGTTGCAGGGTATACAGTATGAACCGTAAAAAATGTTGGGATATAAATAAAAACAATTTTTCTGGGAGATGGAGGGGGGGGGGGTGTTATTATTTTTTATCTCCACATATTTATGCTCAAATATTTAAAGATTAGATTGTAACTGTTCTTATTTTATTACTATGCCATAACAAATTAAGATAAAGGTACATTTAACAGGAAATTTAACTTCTTCGGGGTAGGTGACCCCGCTCCTTGTGCCTAATTGTTGCGCTTGTGTTTACCTCTCCATACCGTAAATCCCGGTAATGCCCATAAACGCATCCGTCTTTATCAATTTAGCCAAATTCCTCTATTAATCAACTCTCATTGTTAATTGAGAAAAATAATGTATATTTAATGTAATCATTTGGCACAGATTTATTGGTTTGATTTGACACATAATTCTCAAATTCCGTTCCTTTACAGGAAAATTATAGTTGAAAAAAAAAAAAAACTTTTCAATTGATGCCTTAAACTGCAGACCACCTAAAAAACTTGTATTTGCAAACTTCTTAGAGTTTCAAAAACGTCATAACCCACGATTCTATGCTTGTTTAGGTTCGGTCTTAACCCATTTATGCCCAGTAGCCTAAAAACGGGACGCTTGTTAGTTACTGCATACAAAAATCTGTAATGGGTCGGGTATATCATTTTACTAAAGCTGTTTTTCACAAGTTAAATAGTTCTTCTTGAGAAAACCAGACAGAACCACTATTTGAACATCAGAGTTTAATTATTGACAGCTATTTTCAGACAAATCAGTCAAGCAACGATTACTCCCCTAAAATTTCAGCTCTCTACTCTTAATGGAAGATGGTGCTCAAACACCCTTCATTTTTACGCTTTTTCGTGATTTCCACAATTTTTGAGCTTTTCAGACTAAAGAGACCATTTTCTCGGAAGTTTTTTTTTTTTCAATTATTCTCATTTTTTAACGCATAAATATTAGTTCAAAAAATTGGAAAGTTTCTTAATCGTTTGAATCTATATAGCAACACCTTTGATACAATCGATTATTTAGTAGATCGCAGCATACAATGTAGATTGCAGTACTTGTCTACATGTTGTGCTATGATATTCAAAACTTACTCTTGCCAAAATAGAGTTATAGAAGAGCTGTGCAAAATGTTTTTTATGTTTTTAAAGTAGTGGGATGTAGAAAAAAAATTGCAAGATTTAAAGTTTTAAACTAATAGTGCTAATAGTATCACAAGAAGAATGAATTAAATTATAAAACCTAATGGCACAAAATAAATTATTGTAGCTTTCTAGCATAGAACTAATCTGACATTTAGGCAAAGATATTTACTTCATGCTTACTTTTGCCATCATATTCCTCACAAGTTATACTCTTTTTAATAACTTCAAAGCGAAAAAATGTTTGGCAAAGAATTAAACAAAAAAAAAAAATGTTGCACATAGAACTTAAAAAATACTTTAACAAGTTTGAAACTTCAACTGTAAGCTTTTTATAAATCTATAGATAAATCTATGATCACTCTTGCTGATTATAAAGGGATAGTTGAATTATTATTAGCCAATTAGGGAGACTATCTGAGAAAATCCAGTCTCTTATATGCCTCAAAACATTTATGTTCCTAAATAAGAAAGAAATTTTTCATTTAATCATGAGAGAAAAAACCTAGGTACAACATTAAATTTGCAATTAAAACTTCTGGGAATATCTGAACTTGGAAAAAGCCTTATAAGATATGAACGACCTGGAATTGAAATAGCAACTAGGACAGTTTTATTAAAGTACTTGTGACACCTTTCTGGTGAATTATTTAGTTTGACTTAGTTTTTCGTATCAAATTCCAGTATAAAGAAAAGCAAGTTATTACAAGAAGAAATATGTGAAATATAACAAGTGTAGTACAGAACAATTGGATTTTTTTCAAACATGAATATTAGGGATTATTTTCTAACATTCTTCGTCCTACGCCCCAACAAATGCAAATATAATATCAATCACAGAATTAAAAGAATAAAATAAAATAAATAAATTTAGGCGAATAACGTTCTGAGGAAAGTGTTCAAATAATTAAAGAATTTAACAAATTTTTTTTCAATAATGAGGACAATAAGCAGTTTCTTTTACCTGCTGTTGAAGAAAATTGAGTACTTATCCTTGCTGAGACAATAAAATATCCAATACTAAAAGTCTCTCTCTCTCTAAAAAAAAATCTATGTATAAATATACATAGAAAGTTGAATTGCACAGCAAGAAGTTTAAATATTTTGGCTTTAATTAAAAACTTCTAGCAAATTTCAGTATAAGAACACTGCTCGGCACAAAATGAGCTTCAAATGTATGACACTATTCTTGCTGTTTCTTATGTAAAATGCCTCACTGAATCCAAATATGATCTTTGTTTCCCCCTTCACGGTAATCGCTCGAACATAACTGGAATGAATATAAATAGTATTGAAAGGTTCTTTACGGAAGGAAATCTGCGGAGGCGACTCATGTGTAACATGCGATGTTTCCAAGATTTTAAACAAACTTTTACAACTTGAAAAATTTTTGGACGTGGGAGTCATAGATGGCAGTCCAATATTATTGTGTTGCACCAAAAAGTAAGTGTAAAATTTTAAAACTGGAAAAAATGAGTTGTTAATAATATGTTAAATATTTTAAGCGGGGGAGGGAAAAATACCCCCCATGAGCCTCCTAACTGGTGAAAAGTTGTTTATGATTTTGAACTTTCCACCTCTCTAGCCCTATAGAAGAATGTTAATGGTAAATATAATACTTCCTTCCCCTCCAAATAATATCTATGAAATTGTCGAAATCTGATGAAAATAGGGGGCGAGGGGGGCGCTATTTTCGAAAAGTAAGAGGCAATGAGGGAAAAGGGTGGCCATATTAGGGTTCAGGGAATCATTGAACATAAGAATTAGCAAGAATGATAGAAAAACACCCGTAATTTTTTTTCTGCTGCTCAACCGAAAAACGCTTGAAATTGACAAAAACTGAAGAACTATTTGAGCTTTGAGCACCGTCTTTTTATTTAAGAAGGAGGTTGAAATTTTGGCAGTATATTAGGGTGGATAAAGGTAAAAAAAATGAGCCACCGCCGTGACCTCTAGGACATTTTCTTTTGCCATAGGTTTGTGAACCACTCTAATGGGTAGCCACAGAAAGTAAGTTTTTTTTTGCGAACTTATTTTTCATAAAATTAAATTATTTCAAAATAATTTGCTTAAAATTGATCAGAGATGCCTTCTGTAATGTTACTTAGCACAAGTAAAGTCAAGTAAGGTCGTATTTTGCTCACATATCTGTAAAATATCCTATAAACAGGACGGTAAATAACTTAATAAATATGGCAACGGCGAACTATTGCAAGCCCAAAATGTATGTAAACCATTCCAAGTAAGAGTTTTAAGCAGATAAAAATTGAAAAAAAATTGTTAAAAAAAACTTGGGCATAAATGGGTTAAAATAAATCTGGGAAAATTTATTCCAACAAATTTATAGTTACTATGAATACTTTTTTTTTTTGTTTTCCGTAACAATTAGAAAGCTTTTCTCAAACTTACCACCTTTTTGACGCATTTGACAAGAAGTATCAAACTTATCTAATTTATGTGTATTTTTTCCTCTAAATATATTGCCTTTATCATTCTGGAGTGGAACTCTTTTCAAATAGTAAAAGATTTTTTTTTTTTTTTCAAATAGGTGCAATTCCGAAGATTACCTTCCTCATACTAACAAGCACACAAAATCTTCACCGGCCCCCTCTCTCTTTTAATTAGAATAGGTTAATTCTGCTTCGCAATTTCAGTTTGTCCTCATTGCCCTATTTTTTGAATCTTTGTCATACGACATGAAATCTTTCTACTATCTAGTTCTTAGTAAATAACAAATCAAATTTTCAAGGATTTAAAAAAAGCTATATTTAAAAACCTTAATATATTAACTATGATTTTATGCTCACAAAACTTGAAATGATTCGCTCATTGTTTATCTATAAGAAAAATATCTTATCATTGGAGAAGCTGTTTACGAATTTTTTGTTACCAGCATATCCCCTCATCAGTTCAGATTTGTTCATAACATTTGCAAGCGTCTTTAAACGTCTCAGAAAAATGTATCCCGAAAATTCCAATTTTCACCCTCTTCTACTTTGACGACAGGAAGAGGCAGTTTTTTTTTTTCTCTACCAGTTAATGACTTAATTCAATTTCCCGCCAGCTCTGCACCCATTATTGAATCGGAAATAATTTCAAGAAGAAAAGGGGGGGGGAGGCCGAGAAAAGAGCGAAGGACAGATAAGAAGCTTCTACACCTTCTAAGAACGTCATCCGAGATATTTGAGGAGGTGGGAAGAGGATCATTCTTTTCTTTTTTTTTTTTTGTCTGAGGGAAAAAAGAGAAAGAAAACTTATTTCACTTTCAAGAAAAATAAGTTATTCTGGATGCATGTATTTCTCAAAGACTGAAGAAAATGTTTTCAAGGAACAGGCAAGAAATCATTTTCAAAATTACTCCAAATAACTCATTTGAGATGCCACAGGAAGCGTGTTCTTCAAGAAGCAGTATAAAGACCGATATTGTCATCCCCAACCATTGTCGACTCATTAGTCATTTAAATGGAGTTGTAATAAACGAAATTGAAAATTTATGTATGCAGCTTCGACGATACTTCTAAGTTATTTTTTAAATATTTAAGCATAAATTAATTTGAGCATAAATTAATTAATTGAATGCTCAATTTTATTGGCTTTATTTATTTTATTTATTTATTTGAGGCAATCAAATTATTTTTTACGGAAATTGCACCTGATTACAAGAAGTAAAATTTCATTGAAGTAAAATTCTCATTACACCAGTATTGACATATGCGTCTGAAACATGGTCATTAACAGAAATTAAGGAGAAAAATATTGACGATCTTTGAAAAGAAAGTGCTAAGAAGTATGTTTGGTGAATCAATGATGGTGGAAATTGACGCTGAAGATACAACTTTAAACTGTATAAACTTTTTTCAGAGATAATTCGGTTTTAACATTTGTTAAACTAAACCAAATGAGATGGGCTGGTCATATTATGAGAATGGAAAGTAATAGAGCTACATTGAAAGTTTTTAATGCTGTCCTTTTGGACAGCGACCAAGGGATAGACTGAAAAATAGATATGTCTGCTGTGGGGATTTTGGTATCACTGAAATTAGAAACATAAGGTTCAAGGCAAAAATGATAACAGTCTAGCTGGATCTCCTAAATAAAACCAAGGCTCTCGACGGGTAATCGAACCAATTATGATGATGATGAGTATAATGTTTTATTTTTTCCTTTTCTCCACGACTGTCAAGTAATGACTATGAGAACAAACTGACACCGCAATGGAGCAAAGAATGAAGCATGATTAGTGTGAAGTTACAATTCTTTAAAGAAAATTTGATACAGAAAAGTTATGCTCTTTTCCCATTTTCAAAAAGATGGAAAGAAGAGGAACAAAGAGTTTATAATAAGGTAGATCAGAGTTTTTACTCTTAAATAAAAACAAAAGCCCTTCGTTTAATTCAATATTAACAAAGAACTTTTCAGTCTGAAATATTTCAAAAATGGGGTGAAAATATTGAAAAATTGAAATTCAACATTATAATGCAACGAGCTGGCTTCCAAAAGATTTTTCAAAAAAAAAAAAAAAAGGAGACGATGAACTAAGAGTTTCTTATTGAGGGTGTCCAAAGTTTTGACTTAAAAAAAAAAAGTGTTCATTGAAAAATATAGTTTCTACACTATACCGCAACGATCTGGTATACTCAAAGTTGATTAGTTTTAAAAGTTTCGCCGGGGCAATCTAAAACCTATAGCACCTTTCATCCCTATGAATAGAGGGAAAAAAAACTTAGAAATCTATTAAAGTCAATACAAAATTACAAGAAAGAATACTTTCTCGGTATTATTTGCGCCCCATAAAGGATTTTGTTTCGATTACCCGAGTTGACAAGAAAGCCAAGAGGAATCGATACCGCAAGACCTGCTCATCCATCACCCCGCTGGGGAACAGGAGCTTCCAGGAATGAGGGTAATATACCGGTCCGGAATCTCTATTCCGGACCATTGGCTTCTCCCGTGAGGAGTGAGGAGTTGGCCTAATGAGCAGGAAAGGTCAGGATAGATTCGAGATGACATATTAAAGAATTGCTCAGAGCTACTGTTTGATGGATGGGTGTTCGCCTCGTGATTGCTGATGGAAATTTAAGCAAGATCCGAAGAAGAACAAAGTTAATAGCTTCCATGTCGTGACGGCCTGGCATCGATTGGATAATCTGAGAGTTGGCTTTTTTTAGCCTACTTTCCCGTTAAAGTAAAAGAAAGACAAAAAAAGCATTAAAAGTGGCTTAATGCGTCTTAATAATATCGTAAGGTTAAAAAAAAAAAAAAAGTCAAAATGAAATAATTAAATGTCGAAAAATTGAAAATTGGAAAGTAGGATTATGAGTTGGGAAAAATGGGTGTCTGTCGGTTTGTTTGTCTGTCTCTCTGTCTGACGGGCAGTTTGTACCCACCCTAATAACTTTTTAATGAGCAGTAGCAGTCTGGTTTGAAAATCCTTTTCTTTTGTTCAAAAGATCTTGGCAAGTGGCACCATATATTCTCCCTCTTTACCTTTTGATTTAATCAATTTTTCATGCAATTTTGAGCAGTTCAAAAAACTTGTGCCCCTATACAAACTTTTGAGTGAGCAGTCCGTTTTTGAACAATTTTTTTTGTTCGAAAGATCTTAGAAAGAAGACTTCATTTTCGCTTTTGACTTTTTGGTTTGAACAATTTTCCGCTCAATTTTGAACATTTCAAAAACTCGTCCCGCTAATAACTTTAATATTTCTTGTTCTTATAAGAAATGATTAAATACTTTGAAAACAAAGTAACACTCGGAAAAATAACGCTGTAAATGCATTAATTTGAAATGCAGATGCTTATTTAGGCATTACAGGGAGCCTCTTTTTTTTTTACAGAAAATGTGAGCTTTTTGAAAAATCATTTGACAAAAATCAAGTCCATCATTGGACGTAAGGCTTTTGTTATTTGATTTTACATCCAAAAGCTTACATTTTTTCATCATTGAAAAAGTTACTCATTAAAAACTCATAACACGTGTCTTTTACATTCATTTTAAATGTGTGTATTTATAACGTTTTTGTTCTTGCTGTTGTTCTTCAAAACGTTCTTGCGTTGGTAAAATTTCCGTAAATTACTTGAATCAAAAAGCTGAAATAAATAACACTGTTCGACAAAAAAAAACCTTGAAAATGCTTCTGGTATTTTGAAGGCTGATTCTTATGTAAAATGACCCCCTGAATCCGAATATGACCCCCGTTTTCCCCCATCACGTCCCAATTTTTTTTAAAACGCCCCCCTTTTTTTTTCATTTTTCCTTAGTTTCAGGGCTATAATATTTTTTTTGGAGGGGAAAGGAGCCTTATATTCACCAATAAATTTTTTTGGATGTCAAGAGAGACTCAAAGTTTAAAATCATGAGCACCGAGAAAAAATCGGGGAACTTGGGGGGGGGCGTGGCCCCCCAAAATATTTGAAAAATCACCAAAAACGATCTTTTTATTCTAGTTTCTTTAAAAAGACCTTTAAAACATTTTTTTTGGTGCAGAACCAGAGTATAGGATCCGCTCCTATGACTCCTGGGTCAGAAAAAATTTTCACGCTGTAAAATTTTTTTTAAAAAATAAAATAATGCTTTAAAAATCGCACTTTGCACTCGAGTTTTAAAGCAGGTCTTCAGCCAAAAAAAAAAACAAAATTGTGGCTGATTCTTATGTCAAATGACTCCCTATTTCCAAATATGACCTCAGTTTCCCCCCTCCACCCCCTCTTTCCAGAGAGTCCCCCCCCCAATTCAGAGTCATTTTACTAATTCGGAGGGGAAAAGTACATTACGTAACCCGTTAACATAATTCTAAAAGGCAACAGAGGTTCAAAGTTCAAAATCCTGTATATGTGTACCAAACATATAAACTAGGGCGGTGTACCCCCCCCCCCCCCAAAAAAAAAACCTTCCTTTCTTGTTTTTCTAAGAGACGTTTTAAACTTTTTTTTTTTTGTGAAAAATCAGAGTATTGAATTTTCTTTTCTTTTTTTTGGGGGGGGGGGGGGGAGGGGGGAGGTATACCGCCCTAGTTTATAGTTTTGGTACACATGTACATGATTTTGAACTTTGAACCTCTGTTGCCTTTTAGAATTATGTTAACGGGTTACGTAATGTACTTTTCCCCTCCGAATTAGTAAAATGACTCTGAATTGGGGGGGGGGACTCTCTGGAAAGAGGGGGTGGAGGAGGGAAACTGAGGTCATATTTGGAAATAGGGGGTCATTTGACATAAGAATCAGCCACAATTTTGTTTTTTTTTTGGCTGAAGACCTGCTTTAAAACTCGAGTGCAAAGTGCGATTTTTAAAGCATTATTTTATTTTTTTAAAAAAATTTTACAGCGTGAAAATTTTTTCTGACCCAGGAGCCATAGGAGCGGATCTTATACTCTGGTTCTGCACTGAAAAAAATGTTTTAAAGGTCTTTTTAAAGAAACTAGACTAAAAAGATCGTTTTTGGTGATTTTTCAAATATTTTGGGGGGCCACGCCCCCCCCAAGTTCCCCGATTTTTTCTCGGTGCTCATGATTTTAAACTTTGAGTCTCTCTTGACATCCAAAAAAATTTATTGGTGAATATAAGGCTCCTTTCCCCTCCAAAAAAAATATTATAGCCCTGAAACTAAGGAAAAATGAAAAAAAAAGGGGGGCGTTTAAAAAAAAATTGGGACGTGATGGGGGAAAACGGGGGTCATATTCGGATTCAGGGGGTCATTTTACATAAGAATCAGCCTTCAAAATACCAGAAGCATTTTCAAGGTTTTTTTTTGTCGAACAGTGTAATTAAAGTGCATAAAAATTTCGATAATGATCAAATTGTGCGAAATGAGCTTTACATTACACAGATATTAATTTTTTTTGCACATCCATATGTAATTTTAATGCAGAAAATGCACTGTGGAAAGTAATCAAGAACAAAACGCAAGTTTAACTAAGAACTTAGAATTTCAACTTCAGTAAGTTTCAAGTAAGTTTCACCTGCATTTGGTGTGGGTGGTCATAAAAAAATGGGATTAATACAATGTTGCACTTATAAAGTCAGATTTAATGACAAGAGCATGAGCACTGTTGGATAAACTCAGGCTGACTTTTATCTTGAGGATAATTCATTGCCACTCAAGAATTTTGGAGACACAATATTCGTCTTTTTAGCAGCATTAAGGTTGTTTTTTTACTAAGAGAGAGCATAAATCTATGACCATCATGTTAAAAAGTATTCGTAAAATGTATAGAAAATATTAATTCCATACTCTACTCAGCGCAGACCAACTTGTCTAGTAATCTGAGAAGTTTGAAAAGGATGGAGGGGTTTCAAGTTTGGATCCAGGCTCTGGCACAGACGTATTTTCTCTCCCCTGTTCTTGCCCTTTTTTTGTGTGCATGTTTCGTTGTACTATGAATGGTTGCCTACCCTATAAGCGGGTATTTATGGCATGTGTGCTGAGGAAGTCGGACTTCACACCAAATTACGGCACAGTTGAAAAAGTAAAAGCGTACCCGAATTTGCCAGCCTAGTTGGCACACGACAACAACAACTTCACTCAACAGAGTAATTAAAAGCCGTCAGTAATGTTGACCTTTTCACACACTTTTACTTTAACCGGAAAATAAAGAGTTCTATTTTATTCTTTATCTTCCACTGACACCTTGATTTTAACAAAACAGTCTGAGGCACACAATACCCTTTCGGCTTTGTTTCTCAGTATTGATGAAAAACTTCGTCTTCACGCAAAATACCACCATCTCGTTCATTCCATCCATGGACTGCAGTTTCGCGCTTTTTGGCACTCGTCAGCATGTAATAGGAATTAAACGATCTAGAGGCAAAAATCTTCTTAAAGAGCAAAGAGAGCCAAAAAAAAAAAAAAACTGGTAGCTAATGTGAAATTTGAACACCTGCGAGCGACCGCACTTGGTATCCATGCTGATGAGTGCCAAAAAGCACGAAACTGCAGTCAATGGATGGAATAAACGAGTTGGTGGTGCTTTGCATGTTTCTCCCTTAGCCTGGCTTAGGGGTGGTAACTTACTGATTTATCTTCATTATTGATACAAAGAATCGTATTTATTAAAATGAATATTTTGATGTCATTGCGAGGCTGTAATCTAAAATTTAATTACCTGTCTACAATTAAAAAACAAAAGAGGTGAACACACTCAAGTAGTCAAAAATTTTAGCTCGTCTTCATTTCGATAAATGATTTTTAAAGAGTAAAAAATCGATATTTGAGCATTGCATCTAAGCGTGTGTTTTTTCATCCTTGAACATGCTTAAAAGTTTTCATGTTAAAAGAAAACTTGGGTTTTTTTTTAAATTCTAACTGCCAAGTCCTGCAGATTCCTCAAAATACCATTTAAAGATCGAAAAACTAATTATAAAAACCGAAACTTATATTATAATGTGATGCTCTGGTGATATTCAAACCTAAATCTATACAAGCATAAAAAAATCAAAGTAACATTATGCTAAATATTTTTAGTTCTTAAAAGCTCTTCGGTAGAACAGAAAATACAAATATGTAATTTAAACTTGTAACTATGTTGTATTTATATAATTCCTACAATGCACCACGACCAGCCCTAAAAGTTACTTTCATGACGTACTTTCATAAATCTTCGGTTACTAAGGAACAAAATGATCCTCCTAAATGTAGAAGGATTCCAGCCATTGCCTTTTATCTTTCATCAATTTGAATAAAAGCCACTAAAACTCAACTGCACTCAAAGCACAGAAAAAATGAATAAATAAAATTTCTTGGTCGTGGCCCCAACTCCTTTGGCTGACAATTTTCCTCTTTTTTTTGTCATATTTTTGTTCCTCCCCTGGGGATCGATAAAAAGGATTTAAAAATCTGCCCTCCGAGTTCCATTAGGCTCTGAGTGCACGCTCTTCATTATGGGAAGGCAAAAGCAACAGGTGTTAAGAGACTTCTCTCTCTTGATCTCAGATAAGTTTTAAAGAGGTAACAATAAATAACTGCAAATAATATTTTAAAATAAGTATAGGTAGTATTATTTGAGTTTGAACTGTATAGTTTTTTGGGCATGCTTCCAATGGTGTCTAAGGATCGTTAAATCTGTTAAAAAAGAAAGACATTGTAAATGCTTGAAAAGGACTCCGAAAGACTTTGTCTAAAATTCTGTAATGGATTATTATCACAAATATATATTTTTTACCATTTGCAGCAGAATTTAAAACTTTTTGCTTCAACTTTAACAAAAATGTATTGAAACTAAATGTTTTTGCATCAAGCAACTTAGAGGCAGTGAGAAGAGATAGGTGTAAGTAACCAAAAATAAATGAATAAATAAAATAAAATAAAATGAAGAAAAAAAAAGATTTTGAATGAAATGATTACTAATTGCGTATCATACACTGTTGAAAGCTAGCAATAAATTAGTTGCAGTCATCTTATTGGAAATTAGTTCTACAATTCAGTGGTACTTGTATAACTACCATCATATTACTTAAATATTTGAATTGTATTCGTCGCGAAGCGGGAACTGAATTCATTATAAAAGTTTGAACCACGACTTATGTTCTTATAAAGCAGAAATTCTAAAACGATCTGCCCATTTATCTTCTTGGATTTTGTTCTTTAAAGTAAAGAATTTAGATTAGAGATAAGGTTTTTAAATATTCTACATGTGAGGTATCGTGCACTTTAGGCTGTTAAACTTGATCGTATTTATGTTTAGATAAAAAAAGATTCAGAATTTTTCGTTTTTTTTTCTCTCTCTTAATAAATAGTAATGTGTTGGAAAAATATGATTCCTGATATTTATAGGCACAGTTGTAAAACGTTTCGAACGAATAATAAATTTTGAAGTTAATTATATTTTATCTGCCAGGTAAAATATACTATTTTCTTAAACTTTAATTGATGAGGGGATTATTTTAAAAATTAAGTTGTGAAGAGTTGTAGACCCAAATCCAATATTAAATTTATTTTACATTCCACAAAATTTATAAAATTAAGACAGAAACATTTCCAGAGATATTTTGATTTATATATTTGCATAAATAGTACTGAAGCTGCACCTGAAGTGACTACTTACATATAAATGTTATAATACGTTTAAATTCAAAAGTAGAATTCTTCTGAGGTGTAATAGTAAACTTTACTAGTAAAGTTTACTAGTAAAGTAACTTTAGTAAAGTAACTTTAGTTTACTAGTAACTTTACTAGTAAAGATTAAAAATAAAACTCCAGTCATTTATTTTACTAATTGTATAATTAGACTGAAATAACCAACAAGCGAGTAAAAAAGTTCTCACGTTACTTCTTGACCAAACTGTAGTTGATTGTGCCTTTTAAAATAATTTTGAATTTAAAGGCACGTGCTTAATATAGAAATGATCCAAGGCACTTAGGAGAAAGTGATTAGAAACGGATGAGATGAACTGATTTAATAACGGAGCGATCAAGTGTATTCATCCATTTCCGTTTGAAATTCTCCGATGTACTCGATCTCGTATCCATTTATATCCATCAAGCTACTGGTATCGTGGCAGGAAGCAAATCTAGTCTGTCACCGCAATTACGTGATGGTTGAAAGAGGGAATCCCTTCCTGAAACAGATGAATTATCTTCGAGACAAAGCTTTAACAGTGGTTGCATTTCCTTCAATTGATGAATACCTTATGACATCTTGATTAAAAACTACACTGAAAAAATGAACTGTTGTTTTTACAGTATAATGCTGGCAGCCGAGATTCCAGTTTAAAACTGTAAAATGCACAGTAATAAACTGTAAAACTAGCAATTTTACAGTTCCTTACAGTAAAGTGAGAAATTTCCAGTTTATTGACGTAAAATTTAGCTGTATTATTCTGTAAAGACAGCAGTATAGTACTGGCAGCAGAGGTTCCAGTTTAACCCATTAATGCCTAGCGTCCCTTTTTAGGGACGGTCCAAAAAAGGGTCTGAATTTCCCAAAAATGAACATTTCAACCAAATAATAGTGTTAAATTTGTACCTTGGCATCGTTTCAATTCGTTATTAACAGATTACAGCATGTAACCATTGTAAAGTGTGTTCTGTAGCAGTTTTAATATGATCTTTATCGAAAATGACATCGTTCACAATCTCAAGGAAAAAAGCTAAGTTTTCAAAGTTATTCCCAGCTTCCCAGTTTATATTAATTGCTGATTTTATTTCTTCTTATAAAATGTTTTTTTAAATACCATATCGTAGGCAGAAATTTTTTTTAGTAAAACAAGTATGTACCCTCTGGGGTCTATCGTAACTTTTAAGGGACGAATTTTCTTTCCTTAATAAAACAATTATTTTTACATAATATTTTTTTTTATTTTTCCCATCCATTAAACACTGTTTGTAACCGGTACACAAAATATCTTTGGGGAAAAAAATGTCAGGCATTAATGGGTTAAAACTAAAATGTACGGTAATAAACTGCAAAATTGCTACTTTTACAGTTTATCACTGTAAAATTAGCAATTTTACAGTTTTGTACTGTAAGATTAGAAATTTTACAGTTTATTACTATGACATTAGCTGTATTATACTGTAAAAACAGCATTCATTTTTTAGTGTCAAGAAACAGAAAGTAAAAATTCTTCCAGGAAAAAAGTGATTCATCAAAAAATAAATATTACTAGCTGCCAGGGCAGCTAGATTAGCTTCCTGCGGCATGTTGATGCATAACGTCCCCCCTCTCTAACTTTTACCTCATTCTGAATTTATATTATTTGATATAATTTAATGTTCATTCGATTTCAAGACATACCACGCACGTGGCCCGGCGTTGCACGGGCACCCCGTGCCCTGAAAGTAGTGAGAAAAAAATTTAAAGAAACTACTCCCCGCCAAGGCGGCTCGCTTACAGGCGCTTCACGCCTTTACTTTTTTCCTATATAAAAAAAATCATTCGAATTATTGAGATGCTTCGCGCCTTCAAGATGGTGAGGAAAGTTTCAGTAAGTTCAGCTCGCTCAAAGGAGAAAAAGCAGACATTGATGCTCAGTTTTTAATATAAGTAGATGGCTCTTCAACAAATGAATGTTTCAAAATATTACAAGTAGCTAGCGATAAAAATACTATGGGCCGAATTCAAGTGAAACACCATTGCAATCGCTTCGAGGCGTTTGCATATTGCAACCGCTACTGTAAAAGTCGAATTCAAGTGAATTCGTTTCACTTGAATCCAAATTTTGGAATTTGCGATTGCATTGGTGAGTTGCGATCGTCCGTGTTTCACTTGAATCCCTGCCTATGTAAGTCGCCCGCTTATGAGTTTCGTGTTTGATTTAGTTAAGCCTTCATTCAAAATTCGCATTATCATTTTTATTACTGTTTCATGGCACCCACGTTTTGCAATGCAACAATGGCTTTCATATTTAATCATTTATTAGGCTTAATCGCTTTAAATTTGACTACTTATTAATTGATATCTTCGCTAATTAAAATCGTATAATTATATGAATTGAAACTAATGAAGCTTGAAAAATTACCTATCTATCGGTACCTGGCTCGACTTTCAGTTCATTGGCGTTCAGGAGAAAGAAGCGTGACATAGAAAGATAGTTAGAAAGAAAGATAGTTAGAAAGAAAGATAGTTAGAAAGATAGTTAGAAAGATACTCAATTTTTAATATAAGTAGATTATTAAGGAATCTTATGTATGAGCAGGGACGTCATTTCAAGTTTTTCCAGGGGGGAGGGCAAAGGGTCCAAACACAATGCAATTTCACTGGAAAACATCAAAAACCACTCCCACTTTTTTGTAAATACATTGATTTCTCAAAGCTGGGGGAGGGGCATTTGACCCCCCTGCCCCAATTCTAATTTAATAAAAGGCATCAATTGCTGCTCAAAACAGCCTGCAAAGACTCTAAATATGTTAGATCTTTGTTTCGTTGCATGAATTCAATGAAGAACTAGGACTTTATTTCTATAAAATAGTTAATTTTTGAAGATATCCAGAAACAGTATTCATGTGACTTTTTTTTTTTTTGGCGACTTAACGGACGTATCTTGCGAAATACGTCCGTTACGGCGAAAATAATGTTATTTAAATATTTTTCCTGAAAATGTTCAAAATATAGCTTTGCATTATAAAGTACTAAAATTTGTTGAAAAGTTTTTTAAAGTCTACAGAAAATTCCAGCATGTTTGGAACATGCTTTAACGAACCTGCAGAATATTTAGGAAAAACTAAAAGAAAACAAAAGTTTCTGGATTTTCCGTAGATTATATTAAAGACAAAATACAGATTTTTTATGGCTTCTCAAAATCTTCAGAAATCTTTAAAAAAAAAACATTTAAAAAAATCACATTTTCAGCAGATTATTTTTAGCAGGGGTTCTTCGTTAAGTTCGGGAAATAAAACAAGGATTTAACATGTTTCTAGTCTTTGTGAGCAAAAATTGATACGTCTGTTACCGTGGAATTTCCCGTATGGCAAAGTAAGATCTGAACTATTTTCAGCAGCGTCAATGAAAATCGTATCATGATGTTGTTGAGTAAAGTAAATGGATATAGTGCTGCTGTGGTCCGTTGACCTCCAATATTGACAATGTCACCTTTTTTCGGGTGATAGGAAAGGGTAACAGTCGCGAATCTCAGTTGGGATACTATTATAAATGCCAATTACCTCCCCCCCCCCAAAAAAAAGAGGTAAGCATCGTCAATATCGAAGGCTAGTTTACGAGAGCAGCACTTACTATAGCTTTCTTTTGATCTTCTATAGAGCGGTCAAAAGTATATTGAGGAATTTACGTTTCAAATTCCCTGATGTACTCTATCTCGTATCCATTTATAGCAATCAAGCAGCTAGTATCGTCACAGAGAGCAAATCTAGCCCGTCGTCGCAATTACGTGATAGTAGACAGAGAGAATAATTTACTGAAGGCGATGAAATCTCTCTGGAACGAAGCCCTAACCCTGGATGCTTTTCTGTTCATTGGTGAGTACTTCATGACAACCTGATTCAAAAGAAAAGAGACAAAATAAAATTTCTTTCCGAAAAAAATTGATTCCTCAAAAAGTAGGTATTATTATTATTGAGATATCTTGTGGTATTGCAAAGTAATGTCAAAATGTGAAATATTTTCAGCAGCATCAATGACAATCGTATCATGACGTTATTGAGTAAGATGTTGAGCTGGTAAGTTGATCTCCGACATTTACCCCTTTTTTCCCGATAGTAGGGATGAGTAACTGCCGCAAATATTAGTTGGAATACTTCCATCATACGCCGAACACCGTTACCCAAAAAAGGTGCTAAGCATCGTTGATATCAGGTGCTAATTTACGAGGGCAGCAGAGCTTCCTTTGAAACAGCAGTTTTTTTCTATGTTGAAGAGTTTGATCCATAACTTTTGTTTTCTGATCAGGTTCTGCACAAATAAGTTATTTTCAATCAAGTACCTTGTTTTTTCAATCGGGGAACAAAGTTGATTTTTTTTTTTTTTTTTTTTTTTTTTTTAAAGTTTGGAAACCCCTTCCCTCTCACTCTCATCAAAATCACGGGTCGAGTTTCCGCTCTTCATTTCTTGCTCCCGTGACCTTTCCGGGCTGGAGATTTAACGTAGTAACGCTCCAATAAGAATAAAACTAATTCATTTCTATTGCCCGAAAATATTAATTTTCATTCTCCACACTGGATATAGCAGCATCAGGATATTTAATAAAATTCATTTATTAATGCTTAAAACACATATTTTTAAAATTTTCCCTGCTTGCTGGAGAGCAACATTCAGTCATAGTAACCCTGAATGTTGGCTTTTCCAAAAATTATATTTTTCAAAATTTCAAGTTAAAAACAAAGCAAAATTTAAAAATGATGTATTTTTCAGGGATAAAAGAAAAGTTACTTTGATGACCGTTTTCTTGAAAATTAACCGATTGGGGTTAAGTACTGCAAAAGTTTTTTCATCAGAGTATCTGAGTTTTCATAATTACTATTCGATTTGATAAGGATTTTAATTAAAATTTCAACTTGTTTAAATTAAGTAATTTTGGCGCAACGAAATTTATTTTCAGTAAAAACTAGGCTAGCACTTCAAATGTACTTAAATAACTTACTGCCAAAGCATTCTAAATGTCAAGAAAGCTTTATATCAAGGCAACCAATTCAGAAATATTAAGCCTCATGCATTAACCAAAGACAGTAAATAGCGAAGATATTTTTTAAAAATAAAAATATATGCGGAATGAGTAATTAAAAGACATAAATAGAACTGTGAAAGAAGTCACATTTGGAATCGATACAAAACCAATAAAAACGACCGTTAAAGTGCTGCTTATATTAAACAAAATTTTTAACAAAGAAGTATGATTAATTCTAAGAAAATGCAGCATACCTAATCGTATGTAAAACCAATAAAAGTTGATCTGTAACTATAATGATTTAAACCTTACTCAGTACTGACAAAGATCTAGCTATACGATATATCTTGCGATTTCTTTTAATAAACGGAAAAATCAAGGTCCCCCATAAACATTAATCACCTCTTGGCCGCTCTAGGAGAACTTAATCGATATTTCTAATTTTATCGTCAGTAATTTCGCCTTTGCTTTAGTCTTTTGGACCGTTACTTTGGGTGTTATCTTTTCTTCGAGGTCATCAGGAGTTATTGACAAAAGAGCTTTCGTGTGGAAAAGGTAATTCGAGTAGAAATAATCAGGCACAAAAGAACCACGGAAACTGAAAGACAAAGCATTCATTATCACTTTCAATATTCGTTTTTAATCTCGTTTTCTCAATAGTAGGCTTTTTTTTTTTAAATATTTCCTCGTTACTGGCACTGGAGATTAAAAGCCAAAAAATTCCAGATAGTTTGAACTCGTCTTTTCATTGAGGATTTGCACTTCAGAATTATAATTTTTTTAGCAATGTGGATAAAATTGAAGTGGAAAAACTGATTTTTTTTTCGTACTTAATGCACAGGTGAGCAATTTTTTTTTTCATCTCTCAATTTTTTCCAAAAATGTTATCAATTTCTCAGAAAAAAGTGTTTTCCTGATTAAATAGTCATTCTTTGAGTCATGGAATTTTTCGAGATTTTTAAAGAAATATATATATTTTTTTTATTTTATGGTATTTTAATTATTATTATGGTATTTAATTGCTCACATATACAAAACACTGTTTTTTTTTTATCTCGGCAAATATATTGATAGTAATATCAAACTTTTTGTGTTTGAATTGCAAATTTATGTTCTTAACTTCTCTAAACGTAAGTTAGAAGACATAGTGGTTCGTATAAAAAGTTAGATTTCGAATTTCCTCACTTTTCCCGCTCGCGTCAAGTTTTTACCACCTTAACGCTGCACTTTACTTTGAGCATTTTTGCAATTAGATGTATGAACATAGGACAAACAGTTGCAAAAATCAAGGTCTAGCAGGTTTAATAGGAGCATGCTGTATAACGGTTGGGGGGGGGGGGAGTGTACAGTTCGAAAAAGCATTTACGATCATTCTTTTTTTAATTCAAAATATATTTTTAAAAACCTTTACTGACGTGGAATACATGAAAAGGTTACTAAAAACAAAACTATACTAGTGTTTAGAGGACCTAAACAGAAACTTACAAGATGATTCAAAACTCTGGTAGCACTTAAAATTCAGCACCTCACGGAATAAAATATATAGTTGGGAAAAATAGGCACACATGCTTTGAATGCATTGAGATTTATTCATTCATTTATGACCAATCTTTTTTTTTAATTTAAAATATATTTTTAAAAATCTTTACTGATGTGGAATACATGAAAAGGTTCCTAAAAACGAAACTATACTAGTGTTTAGATAACCCAAACTGAAACTTATTAGATGATTCAAACCTCTGTTGGCACTTGAAATTCAGCACCTCACGGAATAAAATATATAGTTGGGAAAAAATAGGCACCGATGCTTTGAATGCATTGAGATTTATTCATTCATTTACGATCATTTTTTTTAATTTAAAATACATTTTTAAAAACCTTTACTGATGTGGAATACACGAAAAAATGACTAAAACCGAAACTATACTGGTGTTTAGAGGACCCAAACAGAAACTTACTAGATGCTTCAAAACTCTGGTAGCACTTAAAATTCAACACCTCACGGAATAAAATATATAGTTGGATAGAAAAAATAGGCACACATGCTTTGAATGCCATGGAGATTTATTCAAAACTTAATCAGAAAGGAGTTGAAGCACACTGTTGGAAACAAAAGCGATTTCCCTCTATCTCACTTGGGACGGTGAATTACACTTGAGAGCAGCTTATGGTTGAAAAAGCGTGCGGAAAATGGACGGAGAAAAGCACCATTGAATAATAGCCCTATCATACAATTTTATTGTGCTCATGATAACGAAAGATTGCCATTTTCGGATAGTCACCAACATCTTGTTATATTTGATTTTTGGCTTAATTTTGACACCACTCATGCGTTCTAACAAAACTAGATTAGTGGGGTATACTAATTCGATTGACAAATAGATTGTAAAAAATGCATGTTGTTTTCGCAGTATAATACAGCTAATTTTACAGTTATGAATTCCAAAATTGCTAATTTTACAGTCATAGACAGCAAAAATTACTATTTACAGTAATAAACTGTAAAATCGCTAGTTTCAGTTTATTACTGTGCATTTTACAGTTTTAAACTGAAACCTTTGCTGCCAGTATTATACTGTCATTTTCATAGTATAATATAGCTAAATTTATGCTAATATTGCGAATTTTACAGATTAATAAACTGTATAACTGCTAGTTTTACAGTTTATTACTTTGCTTTCAGTTTTAAGCTGGAACCTCTGCTGCCAGTATTATACTATAAAAATAAGTAATTTTTTCATTGTATATATAGCTTAATTTCTCAGTTTAAATGGATTTTTACAATTGATTATTAAAACCCGGGTTCGAATCCCGACTCAGGCATGGATGTACTTTTGTCCTTCTCCTTCCTCTGTGTGTATGACTGTGTTGTGAATATCCGCCACGCAGACCTTATAAACGGATTTTCGGTATGTGTGAGTGAAAATTAAAAAAAAAAAAACCCACTATTTCTAAGAAATAAGTACGAGAAATGCTTCGCTAGACTAAGTGTTCTGACAATTATCCCAATTGAAATAATCATGGTAAAAACATAAATTTAATGCAATTACTATTTATCTGTCGGTCTCAAAAATCTATAAATATTTAAAAAGTAGCTTGGGGACCATTCCGACGTTATGGGCGTGACAATCAAACTTTAAACACACATAGTTACGAATTCCTTTGATAAAAATCTACAAAAACAATTCCTTCAATTGGATGTTATTTATGCTATGCTAAGCTTTAGTACAGATTATTTAATTACAAAAAATGAGAAAAATATCCAAAGTTTGGTTGTTACATCTATAACGGTAGAATTGTGCTTATGTAATGTGTCTGCATATTTAATTTTCGAAATTCTCTTTGTGAGCTTTCATTTAAAACACTCACACGAACCACTTGTGATACCACACATGGAGTTATCTAAAGTCAGTCACCCCCTTGCTCCTTGAACAAATAATCAAACCTATGTTATGTTGTGAAATTCAACTAAATCCTTAAACTGAAAACGTTGTGTCTAGAGAAAAATTTAATTGCTCATAAATTCATTTCAAAGATAATAAAAGAAGTTTATCCGACATAAAACGCCTTAGTAGCGGAAATTCAGTTCTAGTTTTTCATAACGACTCCTACTGTCTAATCTTCTTCCGTAAAACCTTTGGTAAAAAAGCGCAATTACGCATGCGTCAGGTCTTCTTAGATCTTACTAAAATAGGGGTGTTAGGTAAGATAACAAAAAGGGGAAGAGTAATCTAAAGCATTTTGAACCGTATCAAACAAAGTGGAACGATGCTGATTTCAAATACATAGTTTAGTTGAATATGTTAAAAGGATATAGCAAATGCAAGTTTTGAATTGAAAACTTCGAAAGTTACCACCCACAACTAATCTACTCTTTTTTAAGTGGAACTGCTTGCGAGTGCTAGGCGCGGCTTTCATAAACGGACTGTATGTCTCATTATTTTTTTATATTTACAAACATTATTAATAGCCTAAGCTGTTTCAAAAATCCGTCAAACATCCATAAATGAAAAGAAGTCGAGATTACTAAATACTTCTGAAGGCAAAAAATAATCATATCTAAGCAATTTGAACTGTATTTGTGTATTACTTTGCTACTTTATTTCAAGGTTTTGAAACTTTATTCTAAGATTCACTCTAAGACCTTGTTTTCCTTTTCTCAAACAAAGTTTTTCTAAAAAGAAGATAAATTTAAAATACGAGGAAACGTTTTGTTAGACCATAGTTTTTTTTAAAATGCCATATAGAATTTATTATAACTCTTTTGAAAAAGAAGCATTAAGAAGTAAAATCTAAAAGAATTGTTACAAAATTTCAAAAGACATAAAACAGAGGATTAAAAACAGCACGAATAATGTACAATATTTTCTGAAATAGTTACAGAAGAAATTAATTTCCATGCCTCCAAAATAAAATTCGTTGGTACGCAAGAGTGCTATTAATTTTGTTACGCTTGAATAAACTTCCCTCCAGTTTACAAGAACATTGTTATGGATTGAATAGAGGAAACTAAGAACAAGAGCATACAGAAAAGTTATGTTTAAAGCTTCCAATAGTAATTATTCAGCGTTCGTAAAGTGAAATAAAGCAAAAATTTATAAGGAGAAATAATGGCACAAATATTTAAAACTTTCGAACGAAAAATTTTCCACTTCGATTTTTCAAGACTTGATGTAATGGATAAATTTTGAAATGAGCAGAAACGGTTATAGGAATTGTATTTGATTCAAAGGGGAAAACGTGTTCAAATGTTCAAATTTAACTAGTTATATTTTCTGATTTATATTAAAAAAAAAAACCTTGAAATCATTGACAAATTAAATGTTTCTCAATTAAGTGACGATAGATTTTTTTTTTCACCGCCAGTTATCTCAAACGACTAAGTTTTAATTAAGGTTTAAGACACAGGGTGACGTTTTTGAATCTCAAAAACTATTTTTAATAGTCGAATTTCTTATCATTTCTTCTATTTTTCATTCAATCATTTTTTTACTTTCTTCTATATCTAATATATAGAAGAAAGTATTGGTTTCGTGAAAATTTTCGAATGTCGAATTTTGACGGATTTGCACGTTTTGAGGTGCGCTGAGTCCATTTCGACCATTTTTGGAAAATGTCTGTCTGTGTGTCTGTCTGTGTGTCTGTCTGTCTGTGTGTGAGTCTGTATGTGTGTGACCAGTTTTTGTGGCCGCGCTGGAGCAAAAACTACTGCATGAAATCGAACAAAAATTTTTGCACATATGTACCACTATGTGAACTGGTGCACCTGACTTTTTTTAGCGAATTCCTCCAAGGGGGGTGGAGCAATCGCACGTGTTCTGCGCGGAGGTGATTGCTATATCTCAGGAAGTAACCGGCGGAATCAAACGAAAATTAGTCCATAGGTAGACCCTACTGAGTAAAGGTGCTGATTCAATTTGTTTGTCAATATCTCAAAGGGGGGTGGAGCAATCGCACGTGTTCTCCGAGGGGGTGACTGCTATATCTCAGGAAGTAACCAGCGGAATCAAACGAAAATTGGTCCATAGGTAGACCCTATTGAGTACAGGTGCTGATTCAATTTGTGTGTCAATATCTCAAAGGGGGGTGGAGCAATCAAAAGTGCTTATTTTGTCATTGCACCTACTGTATCTCGGGAAATGTTGCTGCGATTTGAATGAAATTTGGAATAACACTAACCCAATATGGAAGCAAGCATCGATTAAATTTTGGCGCCAATCGCCATAGGGGGAGGGCGGGGTGATTTTTGCGCTTAGTCAACAATGCGAAAAATTAATTCATTAAAAAATCGCTTTCACGCTATTTAATTATAAAAACATCTGAAAACTTTCAATCATTTGAAATTTTTAACTGTTGCCAATTTCTTTTTACTAACAAATAAAATGTTTGCAATTAATCTAAACAAGGCTTTTGCAATGATTTCCAATTTCGCTCATTGATTCTGCATTTGCAGGGTTATTACGATAATTGGGAAATTGGAGCTGTCTCCAATTATTCGAGCGAGTACGTATTTTATTTTGTAACCGGAATTCATAAGATAGATATAGAAGAAAGTTTCGTGACGGCCACGACAGCTAGTTTTCTTTTTGAACATGAAGCAATATCGTTATGTGTTACAGGATGTATACGAGTTTTGAAAAACATTTTTCGACATCGTATTTTTATTATTACTACCTGAGTCGTGCGTAGTATTCACGGTCTATGGAGAAAATTTAAAAAAGTCTATTTTTGAATGCAATGTTTCAAAAAACAGTCAAAAACAGTCAGCGTTGTTTATTTTCCACTAATAACAACGAAAAAAAATCTTTAAAATTTTGATGCAACATAAAGAAGTTGTGGTGTACTGACAAGAAGAAACTCTTGCGATATATTATGGGAAGATGAAGATGATGATGATGAAGGCGGTACCGGTATTTTTATTTCAATGAGTTTGACTACTTAAAACGGTACTATTTAAAATGGTACATTGTCGATAACGCCAGACTCAATTACATACCAACTAATTGGTATAATGACTTATAGAAATGCATAAACTTTCATAGTTCTGGGAGTTTAATTGGCGCATGATGTTTCAAGAATCTTTCTCTAAACTTAAAGAGTTATTCAATATATTGTTTTCGATAGTGAACAGGGAAGTAGAAAAGCTCCAATGCCAAAGGTATTGAACGACTAAAAATTCACTAATTTGGATTTCAATAAGTCATTGAGTCTGCTTATGATAAAAGTTTAAGAAAAATAATAAACAAAAATTTATTCATTATTTTTATAAAATGATGAACATTCCCTCCGCGATATTGATTACCGTATTGATATTAAGAATTATATAGATAATTTATTATTTCATTATTATAGATTATATGTATATATTATTTCCATATATATTATTATAGAACATTATATATTAAGAATATTAAATTTAATGATGCATTGAGAAAACTGAGGTATAGCTAAATAAAAAAAACGATAAGGAATAATATATGTGATTATTGTCTCATTAATAATAATATGTTTTGTTCTTTATTTAGTTATGTATTCAATTATTCTCATTATTATCATTGTTAACACTTTGTGTTTGTAAAATTCAAATGCTTCTTCTTGGCGTTAAACGAAATTTGAGCTCCTGAGAGTATTTTCAGATAGGGATCATGTTTTCGATTGCAGGAATACTTTTTTGACTCCTGACAATGCTCTAGAACTGTTAAAAACCCTTTCTTAATGATATATATTAATCTTGGTGTTGTTTTATAATGCCAAATGATATTTTCAACTTTTTTTCAAGTATTTCCAAGAACAAAACGGCAATACATTTTTTTTGAGTAAAAACCCCATGTTTTAGTATGAAAAGCAATTAAAAAAATATAACGGTACGAACCTGAGCTTTGCTATAAGATTGTTGAAAAACATTTTTTTTTCTACTACACCACTACATTAGTATATGACTAGGATGCTTAGACTTATTACACCATACGAACAAGCGCAACCTGGCATTACCTGCAAGAAAATCACAAAAACTACTCGCTTAAGTATTAAAAAATGTTCACTAAAGTTTTTGTAATAAATGCTGGATGCATGGACAAAAAAAATACATTTTTTTAATTCTACTTTGATGATCTACTATAGAAAATAGGGTCTTCTAAAGTACGATAGAAAAATAATACTTAATTTTTTCTAGAGTTTTTACGAAAAAGTAATGATACCCTAAATCCAATTCATAAATCCGTGATTCAAGGATTTTGTTAAATTATAAATTGAAAATTAAAAAAAAAAATTTTAGATTCAAATGAAAGTGAAACTCTACGTTACAAAATAAATTCTCTATCTAATTCCCGTTAAAGAATTTTATACATACCAAAACTGCTTGGGAACATTTGAAGAAATCTACTATTTTTTCATATTTCTCTCCTTCGATATTATAGACAGTTCGAAGTGATTGGAGTGAACGCGTCAGCTGTCAAACCAAACCAATCAGATTTGAGCTTTTTGCAATGCGACTAGACTTCCTTTTGACACATAAGTTTGCCCTTTTTTTATCCATCTGTCATGATTTTTCTTTTCACGTCATGCATTGATAGATTTGGAACTAACCCAAAGTTTTCCATGCACCCAAATAGAACAAAGATTTTTTTTTATCTTTTTTTCATTACATGGAGAAAGAAGCAAATGAATTTTACAATACGAAGAGCAGAAATAAAAGTTGAATAAGATTTGTACTAGATTAAACAATAATATTGGTTTTTAAATTAACTTTAATTGATATTATTCGTTTAGCGGGAATAAATTGGTTATTTTAAGTTTTTTTTCTAAAAAATTCCTGTTTTAGTTAGAGGCTAGAATTCGCTATTACTCATTCATGTCATGCTTTTTCAAGTTATAAAAAAAGCAAGTTTATTAAATAAGCAATGGTGTTATTTTCTTCGCTTTTTAGCCTACTTAAAACTAAAAGAAAAACGAAAAAAGTATTAAAAGTAGCTTAATGCATCTAAAAAATATCGCCAAGTCCAAAAAATATCGCCAAGTCCAAAAAATATTGCCAAGTTAACAAAATATCGCCAAGTTAACAAAATATCGCCAAGTCCAAAAAATATCGCCAAGTTAAAAAAATAAAAATGTAAAATGAACATCGAAAAATTAAAAATTTGAAAGTAGGGCATTGAGAAGGGGAATTTGTCGGTCGGTCGGTCTGTCGGTCGGTCGGTCTGTCTGTGTCCCCCCCCCCCCTAATAACTTTTGAATGAACATTCCGATTTGGATAAACTTTTTTTTGTTGGAAAGATCTCGGCGAGTACAGCTCATTCCCATATCTAATTTTTCGATTTGAACAATTTTTGGTTCAACTTTGAACCGTTTTAACAACCTGTCCCGCGATGCTAACTTTTGAATGAACAGTCCGATTTGAACAAACTTTTTTTTGTTCGAAAGATCTTTTCAAGGATACTTCATTCCCATATCTACATTTTCGATTTGAACAATGTTTCGTTCAACATTGAACCGCTCAATCAAGCTGTCACCCCTAATAACTTTTGGTGAATAGTCCGATTTAAATAAACTTCTTTTTGTTCGAAGGATCTCAGCAAGGATACTTCATTACCGTATTTAAATTTTCAATTTGAACATTTTTTCGTTCAACATTGAACCGTTCAAGAAACCTTTCCCCACCTAATAACTTCTGAGTGAACCATCCGAATGGAATAAACTTTTTTTTTTGTTCGAAAGATCTTATCAAGAATACTTCATTCTCTTTTTTAAATTTCCGATTTGAACATTTTTTCGTTCAACATTGAACCGTTCAAGCAACCTTTCCCCACCTAATAAATTTTAAGTGAACCGTCCGAATGAAATAAACTTTTTTTTTTTTTTGAAAAATCTCAGAGAGGCTCATTCCCACATTTCGCTTTTTGATTTGAACCATTTTTCGTTCAATATTGAACCGTTCAGAAAAAAAATTAACATTAGCGCCTACGGGGAATTTAAGTTAAATGTTGATCCCGAACTTAAAGTCGGATTTCCTTCAAACTAACTTTGTAAGAAAATGGTTTTGATAAATAATGTTTGTAAAGTAGTTTTCTGAATAATCTTCTGTGAGGACTTTGATTCCGACTCCGACTCAGCAAACATGGCGGAAATGCAGACTCAGAAAAAAAATGACTGACTGTGCAAACGATTTTTTGTTCATTTATTCATTTGTTTTATTTTATTTATTTACTTATTATTATTATTATTATTATTATTGGCAGACGGATTTTTTTGTAACAAAAATGTTTCATTCAAGAGGGCATTTTATTCTTTATTTATATTCAACAACTGGCAACGGATTAAAAGTGAAATTCGAGACATTTTATCAACGGACGAGTTTTTTTTTATTTTTTTTCCTTTCTTTGATAAAATGTGTTTTGATGTACTTTGTACTTTTAATTTTTTTTAAAAAACAATTGAGTAATTTTTCTACGGAAGAACAGTAACAGTTACATTCTTTAAAAGGTGCGACAAAACTTTATTTATTCATTTATTTACTTTTTATGTGTCTATTTCATCTGATGAGAGGGGTATATTTTGCTTTTAGAAATCAGCTTTAAGTGCTAAAAAGGTATGTTTGACATAATTTTTAGTCTCAGATAATCAAGAGAATAATGATCAGATGCTAGAGTGTTGATGTCGATCTACGGGAAAGTAGGCTCGTTTAGTTCTTGACAGAACTTCTTGTTAGGTATTTGCTGACGAAGTTCGTGTGAAGTGGAATAGTTGGGTAAATTAGAATACTAAGGATTATCTTATGTTGTGCAGTTGTGTAGCCATTGTTAAAACCTCTGAGAAACTTAGCAGGTAAGTTTTCCTAAGTTTCTAGGATAAAAACGCTCACGCCGTTTTGTATTCCTTAACAAATCTCTTTTACATTGCAAATTAAGGCAAAGCGTAATATGAGTAAAAATAGACAACGTTTTAAAAACACAAATATATACATTAAAAAACGTTTAAAACTCAATTCTGGTTCGTCTTCCATTTCCCTGTTCAGTGTTCACTTGACAGTCTTTGGCATGTGAACCTGTCTTTTTTCTTTGTATTTTTATGTCCTGATGATGGGACTTGCATTTTATAGCCCCGAAACAGCTGTTTGCTGAATTTTAAACTCTTTCTAATACATATATGTGTACTTTTTAAAACGTTGTCTATTTTTACTCATTATAGTTCAAAGTTTTCGACTTCTGTTTTACAAAGCGTAATATACTCTTAAAAAGAACTCTTTTTCATAGTGTTCATTTTTAGCAGATTTGTGCTTCTGATTAGTTGCGAGATTATTCATTTTCATCTTGGACCACATTTTGATAGGAATTAGGATTTTTAAAGGCAGCGCTGACTTTTTATAACTGGTGTTATAATTCTTTTAGGGATATTCTATTAGGGATGTTCATCAACATTAAATTTAATTTTGAAAAAGTGCAAAATGTCTTGTAATAAAATTATAAACAGTGAATAAAAATCCCCATTGAAAAAAGGCATTAGTCATTAACAATTAACATTCGAATAAGCTATTTTCTCTATCTCTACTAATAATAAAGCTGAAGGTTTGTCTTTCTTTCTGACTGTCTGTCACGCGCGTAGCGCCAAAACCGTTCGGTCGATTTTCATGCCACTTGGCACAAAATTAGTTTGTAGCTTGTAGTTTTGCACCTCGAATCGATTTTTCGAAAATTCCATTTCGTTCTTTTTCTATTCGAATTCTTAGCGGAGATTCGATAAAATAGGGAAGAAATATTTCCTACACATTTTAAAGTCTTATGTCATTCAAAAGCTTGAAATTTTCTGCACAAAATGATGTCAGTTTGAAGTTTCTACGAGCATTAGAAGAGCAGTAATAATTGTTCTTAGAATCGCGGAAATTCAAGGCTTACCTGCGGCAAAGCAAGCCAAACGATTCTAAAATGGTTCAGCTCGAGAATAAAATTTGTTTGAAAAGAGAGATGAAATGAATTATTTTATCAACGGAAATCAACTTTTCATGTTGTTACCATGGTTACGTTTTTATTTCGTTTATTTGTTTCGTTCTTTTTCCCTTAATTATTTTAAAAATGTATTTGTTTTTGTAGCAATCCAAACTCCAAGCCTTATTAAAACTAGTCAAATGAAATATAATAAAATCGTGATAAGTCAAAAAAAGAAACAACATGATAGTAAACCATTCTAAATTTATCGTCTGGCAAAACATATTTTATTTCCCTTTTTTTTTAATTTCAATATAAATTGCAGTAAATGGCTTGAATGAACGAGATTGGCTTTTAATTTATCATTTGCTGGTTGATGTTTGTCTATGTTTATTGTTTTTATTATCACTAGCGGTACCCGCACGACTTTGCCCGTGGTATAAAATTAAAAGTTCATTTGTAAAATAATTGATGTAGCAGAAAAAATGCTCTATTACAGTTTTATTCAACTATAATTCCTTCAAACTGATATAAAGATCTGATATGTACCCCACACTACTTAATTTTACGTGTAAATTTCTTAGTAGATGCCTTAAGTGATAAAATAGTGCTTGGAGTGAGCAAGATAACAATTCAAACATTTGTATCCCTAGTTTGCTACGAAACAATGCAAAAAAATGTTTTACAATGATTAATCTCCTAAATATCGTCGATTTTAATATCATTCAGTGGATTTTTCGCAAAATATCGCCAACAGCGCGAAATTGAACCTAAATCAAAAAAAAATTTTTTTTTCGCCAATTTGGCGTCAAATACTTGGCGATCAAAAGCTTGGCGATATATCGCCAAGTGGTCGCGCCAATTCATATCACTTTTGTTAACCAATTCATATCACCTTGCATTGAAAACACTGATTTACCCGATAAATGGGGTAAAACACCCCCTTGGAACATTCGAATGCAACCCCAAGGGAGATGGACATTCCTAGCTTAAAAAACAAAACAATACATTTTCCGAAATGAAACACTTTAAAAAAACGATGCAATATCGCAATTGATACGATATTTTGTTAATCTGTGCTTTAGGTACCCTTTTCTCACTAAATGAACGATAGGCGCGCTAAGCGTGGTAACCCTAGCTATTTTGCGTAGTTGACTTTTTGAAAACGCGCCAAGCAGGGTCCCAAAGCATCTTCACCGGGAAAAGACAGGGTTGCCAGAGAATTGGAACAAAAAAATACTACGCCTCCTCTAAAAAAAATATTACAAAATACTAACTGTTTCCAAACGTTGCCAAAATCAATGTTGCTGAAATGCGAAATCTATGAAAATGAAAAAAAAAAAAAATCCGCCAAATCTTTTAATTAATTAAGTCATTAGTATATTGGAAACAGGGTTGCTAGAAAAATACTACGCTCCTTATTTGGGCCGAAAAAATACTACCGTGGAATCAAAAATACTACGTCTGGCAACCCTGGAAAAAGAACGAAACAAAAATAAGTATGAACACGTAACCATAGTAACAACATGAAAAGTTGATTTCCGTTGATAAAATAATTCATTTTATCTCTCTTTTCAAACAAATTTTATTCTAGAGCTGAACCATTTTAGAATCGTTTGGCTTGCTTTACTGAAGGTAAGCCTTGAATTTCGGGATTCTAAAAACAATTGTTACAGCTCTCCTGATGATCGTAGAAACTTCGAAAAAACTTCATTTTGTGCAGAAAATTTCAAGCTTTCGAATGACATAAGACTTGAAAATGTGTGTGAAATATTTCTTCCCTATTTTATCGAATTTCCGCTAAGAATTCGAATAGAAAAAGAACGAAATGGAATTTTCGAAAAATCGCTTCGAGGTGCAAAACTACATGCTACAAACTAATTTTGTACCATGTGGCATGAAAATCGACCGAGCGGTTTTGGCGCTACGCGCGTAAAAGACAGAAAGAAAAACAGAAAGAAGGACAGACAGATCCACCTTCAGCTTTATTATTAGTAGAGATAGAGATGGTGAAGAATAATGCACGAAATTTCTATTACTTTGTTTTTGAAGTTCGGAAAAACTTTCTTCTTCTTTTAAACTTTGGTAAAATTTCTGTTGGTTTCTGTGAGTAGCAAAATTGTTCTTATTTTCTCTTTTGGCTTATTTTTGTGAACCTCCCCTTGGGGTTGCATTCGAATTTCCCCAATTGGTTTTTTACCCCTTTTATGGGGTAAATCAGTGTTAATTTCAATGCAGACAAAAGTGATATGAATTGGCGCGACCACTTGGCGAAATATCGCCAAGTTTTTAGTCGCCAAGTGTTTGACACCAATTTGGCTACATATCGCCAAGTTGGCGACAAATTTGGCGAAAAAATTTAGTTTTTTTATTTGGGTGTAATTTGGCGCTATTGGCGATATTTTGTGAAAAATCCACTGAATGATGTTAAAATCGGCGATATTTAGGAGATTAATCATTGTAAAACATTTTTTTTTGCATTGTTTCGTGACAAACTAGGGATGTAAATATTTGAATTGTTATCTGGCTCACTCCAAGCACTATTTTAGCACTTAAGGCATCTACTAAGAAATTTACACGTAAAAGGAAGTAGTGTGGGGTCCATGCCAAATTTTTATATCATTCTTTGAAAGAATTATAGTTGAATTATAACTAAAATAGAGTATTTTTTCTGCTATATCAATTTGTTACAAATGAATTTTTAAGTTTATACCACGGGCAAAGCCGTGCGGGTACCGCTAGCTAATAATACAGCTGAAGGTGGGTCTGCTTGTCCTTCTTTCCTTCCTTCCTTCCGTCTGTTACGCGCGTAGCGCCAAAACCGTTCGGTCGATTTTCATGCCACTTGGCACAAAATTAGTTTGTAGCATCTAGTTTTGCACCTCGAAGCGATTTTTCGAAAATTCCATTTTGTTCTTTTTCTATTCGAATTCTTGGCGGAAATTCGATAAAATAGGGAAGAAATATTTCATACACATTTTCAAGTCTTATGTCATTCGAAAGCTTGAAATTTTCTGCACAAAATGAAGCTTTTTCGAAGTTTCTACGATCATCAGGAGAGCTGTAACAATTGTTTTTAGAATCCCGAAATTCAAGGCTTACCTTCAGTAAAGCAAGCCAAACGATTCTAAAATGGTTCAGCTCGAGAATAATATTTGTTTGAAAAGAGAGATGAATTGAATTATTTTATCAACGGAGATCAACTTTTCATGTTGTTACCATGGTTACGTGTTCATACTCATTTTTGTTTCGTTCTTTTTCCAGCGTTGCCAGACGTAGTATTTTTGATACTACGGTAGTGTTTTTTCGTCAAAAATAAGGAGCGTAGTATTTTTCCGACAGCCCTGTTTCCAATATACTAATGACTTAGGCAGGGATTCAAGTGAAACAGCACTGCGATCGCTTCGAATTGCAATCGCTACTGGAAGTGAATTACATTATCATCAACTTAACTTGGCTTACGAGCGAAGCCAATAAGAGCTCACAAGCAGTCGGCGATCTCCTCTTATTCACTAAGTAGGCTGTGACGTTTTATCTAGCTCGTTTTTCATAGGCAAACGTCACGCCGACGTCACGATGAACGTTCTAATGTAATTCATTTCCAGTATCAAGAAACGTTCTAATGTAACTCATTTCCAGTAGCGATTGCAGTTTGCGATCGCCTGTTTCACTTGAATCCATGCCTTAATTAAAAGATTTGGCGGATTTTTTTTTTTTTCATTTTCATAGATTTCGCATTTCAGCAATATTGATTTTGGCAACGTTTGGAAACAGTTGCCCATTTAGCGAGAAAGGGTTGCCCAAAGCACAAAGATTAACCAAATATCGTATAAATTGCGACATTGCAACGTTCTTTTTTAAAGTGTTTCATTTCAGAAAATGTATTGTTTTGTTTTTAAAGCTAGGAAAGGAAACTTTCTTCTTCTTTCAAATTTTGGTAAGATTTCTGTTGGTTTCTGTGAGCAACAAAATTGTTCTTATTTTTTCTTCGGAAGCCGTGCTGTCATGGTAACGAATTCCTAAAACCAGTTTCACAGCGAAAAAATCGGTTCGGATGGCGGGAACGGTCGTAGTGTGAAAAGCGCTTTAATTTGAAGCTCAAACGGTTCAGTTCTTTTTTGGTGCTTGAAAATCCCCCTGCTCGGGTGGCCAAGTAGTTCCATGTAAATTTGTTGAGATCCGACGTAAACCGTTGATTTGTATAGGGAACATACATACACACAAACACATATATTATCTGTTTTATTTATAAGGATTATAATTATTGCACAACCTATACAAGAGATGCACATTTAATTTAATCAAAGTAAAAAGCAGTTAATTGGTACACACATCGCTGTCAAATTTTTAAATTATTAGTTACGTGAACATAAATTATAAATATTAAAAAAGTAGTCTACAAACCGTAATTCAGACAATCCAGAGAGGTGAAACAACGCCGGAAAATTAACGAGTAAAAATAAAGTAAAAACTTCAAAAATATGCAATTGAAAAAATTTAGTTAGAGCATTTCAAGAGTATCTTCCCATTTTATACGACAAGGGGCTTTTGCTTACAGATTGACAGTATGTCCAGGAATATCCTTTTTTTTTCTGTTGAAATATATTATTAAAAAAAAAACAACCAAATAGAAAGTAAAGCATATGAGTTTTTAAAACTTTTTAAAGTTTTTTAATTTCTTCTTTTTTTGACCTACTTAAAATCTAGGCAGAATTGCCAACAGTCTATGTCCGGAAGTATAATAACGCTTGCGTACAAAAGTGAGGATAATCCAAACGTGAATTATTATTATTGGTTTTTGACTAATTTCAAGTACGATATAGATGAGCCTTTAATTAGAAACAGCACATCATCATTGAGAGCTGCATATGTTAAACAATACGATTGTTCTACGTTCTACGCCATGACATTTCATCTATGTGATTAGCTGCTGCGACGCCTTGATTAGACGTTTTAAAAATTGTAAGATATTTGATAAGATAATTTTTCAACTGTTGTATAGGGTAGTCGAACAGGTAAATGCGCACTTTTCAGAAAGTCATAGTCTTAGAAAGTGTAGTATTTGTTATAGCACATTCAAAAATATTTATTGATATGTGCAATTTTTAAGAAAAACTTGAAGAACTTTTCTGGCTCTTTTTCGAGTTTTTCTGGTGTTTTTAATGGAAAAGAGAAAGAGCCCCAACCCAGTGAATGACCACTTCTAACTAGCGGGAAAATGCCAAATTATCTTGCCGTTTTTCTTTTGGAATTGCGTATTTAGAAGTTAGTACTGAAAATTTAACAAGGAAAAAACTTTTCAAATTGAATTTTTTATTTAAAATTGCGAACTGTTCATTTACTTGTCAGACTACCTTAACTTTCACGTTAAGGTAAAATAATTCTAATCATGCTCGAAGCAGTATTTTCAAAAATGCAAAATTTTCTATCAATATCAGTATCTAGTATTTACGGACTTAAATATACAGCTATATGTATTCCTTTTTAACCGACTTCAACAAAAGAGGAGATTATACAATTCGTCAGAGAATTTTTTTTTTTTTTGTATGTTATAAGATTACTCGAAGATGGCTGGACCGATTTCAAAAATTCTTTTTTTGTTAGAAAGGTCTTTCTTTCCGATTGGTCCCATCTTCTCGTAGTCCGGGTTCGATAACGGGAACCTGCAGAAATCTTTCGAAAAAGAAATTGGAATCACAGTAATCGTAATAATGACCATTTTTAACGCCAGGCTTCTCTGAATTGCATAATGAAATTCATTTCTATGGTCTTTTTGAAAATTTTAAACCGAGTATCTTTTAATGTCCTGCTTTTTTCTCTTGAACTCCAACGAACTGAAAGTCGTACCAGATACTGATTGATTCGTAATATTTCAGGTTTTATTAGTCTTAATTTACATAAGGTTTGATAAAGGAATTCTAAAGAAAGTGAGGAAAATCTCCAAATTTTAGCTCAAATTTAAAGCGATTTGTCCTAAATGATTAAATATGAAATCCATTGTTAGAAAACGTGATTGATATGAAACAGTTGTTATAATGATAATGAAAATTTTGAATAACGGCTTAACTGAAGCAAACATGAAACTCATTAGCGCGCCACGTACGTAACACGTCGTAAAATTTTATGAACCGCGAGAATCTAGTGTTGTTTTGAAATATAAATTAGTTGAAAAGTCGTTAATATTTAGCTTTTGATTAGTACACAAATAAATACCAGAGAATAACAAAGGTTATTTTTTAGTGTCAATCGTTTAAAATTTTAGACGCGTTGATACTTTCTTTCTTTTTTTCCTTACATAGTTTATTTTATGAAGCATTTACTTAAGCAAATTAGGTGAAGTTTTGTAATGGAAACATTACCTTATTTCATATGTACATTTACACTAAAAAGAATAAAATAAAAATATTTTTGAAAAAAAATTGAACCGACTTCGGAACTTCACTCGGCAAGTGCTCTAAAAAGTAAAAAAAAAATTTATTCTTTGAACACCATCGACACTACATTCAAACATAAGTTTTGAAGTCGGTGCAAAAACTATAGGTGAAATGATGTTTAACTACATTTTGCCAACATTTTTCAGAGAAACCATTGAAAATAAGAGCTGAATATTTGTACCATTACATAAATATGTGGTTGTCAATGTAGTGTATGCGAATGCGATTGAAGAACCTGGATTCATTGCAATTTATATATATAGTTAAATTATAGTTTTGTATGATTCTATATAGTGTTTTTGCTCCGACTTCAAAACTTATGTTTGAATGTAGTGTCGATAGTGTTCAAAGAACAAAATTATTTTTTACTTTTTAGAGCACTTGCCGAGTAAAGTTCCGAAGTCGGTTCAATTTTTTTTTCAAAAATATTTTTATTACTGTTTAAAATTAAACCAGATGATTTGTCAATAATGTTCATATAATTATTAGAAAAAGTAAAAATTCACCTCATGTACATTATTTTCCAACATCACCATTTCAACTTTCTTTTCTAACTTTACGCGAAGATAAAACTGCGCAAACACCACTATTCAAACATAGTCAGAAAAAATGCACTTCATAATAATAAAACTTACAAACATAAAACACAAGAAAAGAGAAATAAAAGCAGCAATTACCTTTTTACTTGAGAGAAGAATGAAATTTTCTTTCGAAATATTTCGTCTTCTTCATTTTCTCTCCATCCCCGATACAGAAGGGGGAAAGAATTTAGGTTTGCTTCCGGTGGAGGAAAAAAAAAAAGTCTTAAATGGAAAATAAAAGTTTGCCTCGAGAGAGAAAAGTGGGGAAGGGATAAAGCCTCAAAGTGGGAGAAGAAAGTTGTGGCGCAACCACTTGTTGTTTCTTCGAAAGAGAATTTTTCCCGCGTGTACGGCACTCTCGGCTGCGAGATCGCTTGTGAGGCGGAGGAGTCCTCTCCTCCAATCCGTGGATCAATGACGTCATCTGGAAGCTTCTCCCCGCCTCTTCTGTGAGGATGCATTTACTTCAAGTGGCGAACAAGGATTTGCCTGCTTCGAACACTCTCTAAGTATAAGCACAGGCTTTTGAGTTTTCAAAATAAGAGAAATATTTTTATCTGAACCTCACCAACGATATTCCGCAACTCTAAGTTAAGAATTTCACAAAAAGAATGTGTTTCTTGAATGCATTCATTAATTAAGTGATTATGAAGTTCAATACCTTTATACAGTACACCCGATTATCCGCTCAATGGGGGAGTTTCCAAAATTTCAAAAGTATTTTTTTCTGAAAGAACATGCTTCAAAACATAGGAATTGACCTTTTTTAGCCTACTTTCCCGTTAAAAATAAAAGAGACGAAAAAAGCATTAAAATTGGCTTAATGCATCTAAAAAATGTCGCCAAGTTCAAAAAATATCGCCAAGTTCAAAAAATATCGCCAAGTAAAAAAAATATCGCCAAGTAAAAAAAACTCAAAAAGAAACAAAAAAATTAAATAAATATCGAAAAATTAAAAATTTGAAAGTAGGGTATTGAGATGGGGAATTTGTGTGTCGGTCTGTCGGTCTGTCTGTCCCCCCCTAATAACTTTTGAATGAACATTCCGATTTGAACAAAATTTTTTTTGTTGGAAAGATCTCGGCGAGTACAGCTCATTCCCATATTTGATTTTTCGATTTGAACAATTTTTGGTTGAACTTTGAACCGTTCAAACAACCTGCCTCGCGATACTAACTTTTTAATGAACAGTCCGATTTGAACAAACTTTTTTTTGTTCAAAAGATCTTTTCAAGGATACTTCATTCCCGTATTTACATTTCCGATTTGAACAATTTTTCGTTCAACATTGAACAGTTCAAGCAACCTTTCCCCACCTAATAACTTTTAAGTGAACCGTCCGAATTGAATAAACTTTTTTTTGTTCGAAAGATCTTATCAAGAATACTTCATTCCCGTTTTTAAATTTCCGATTTGAACAATTTTTCGTTCATTATTGAACCGTTCAAACAAGCTCTCACCCCTAATAACTTTTGAGTGAACCGTCCAATTTAAACAAACTTTTTTTTGTTCGAAAGATCTCGGCAAGGATACTTCATCCCCGTTTTTAAATTTCCGATTTGAACAATTTTTCGTTCAACATTGAACCGTTCAAACAAGCTCTCACACCTAATAACTTTTGAATGAACAGTCCTATTTAAACAAACTTTTTTTTGTTCAAAAGATCTCGGCAAGGATGCTTCATTACCGTATTTAAATTTTCAATTTGAACATTTTTTTCGTTCAACATTGAACCGTTCAAACAACCTTTCCCCACCTAATAACTTTTAAGTGAACCGTCCGAATTGAATAAACTTTTTTTTGTTCGAAAGATCTCGGAGATGCTTATTCCTATATTTGACTTTTCAATTTGAACCATTTTTCGTTCAATGATGAACCGTTCAGAAAAAATTTTAACATGAGCGCCTACGGAGAAATTTAAATTGAATGTTGATTCTGAACTTCAAGGCGGATTTCCTTCAAACTAACTTTGTAAGAAAATGGTTTTGATAAATAATGTATTGTAAAGTACTTTTCTGAATAATCTTCTGTGAGGACTCTGATTCCGACTCCGACTCCGCAAACATGGCGGAAATGCAGGCTCAGAAAAAATGACTGACTGGGCAGACGATTTTTTGTTTATTTATTTATTTGTTTTGTTTAATTTATTATTATTTTTTTTTATCAGACGATTTTTTTTTGTTAACAAAAATTTTTCATTCACGAGAGCATTTTATTCCTTATTTATATTTAACAACTGGCAACGGATTAAAAATGAAATTCAAGACATTTTATTAACGAACGAGTTTTTTTTCTTTCTTTGATAAAATGTGTTTTGAAGTTCTTTGTACTTTTATTTTATTTATTTATTTATTTTTTCTTTTGAAAACGATTGTGGAATTTTTCTACGGAAGAACTATAACAGTTACATTCTTTAAAAGGTGCGACAAAACTTTATTGACTCGTTTATTTACTTTTTACGTGTCTATTTTATCTGATGAGAGGGGTATATTTTGCTTTCAGAAATCAGCTTTAAGCGCTATAAAGATATGTTTGACATAATTTTTAGTTTCAGATAACCAAGAGAATATTGATCAGATGCTACAATGCCGATGTCGATGTACGGGAAAGTAGGCTCGTTTAGTTCTTGACAGAACTTCTTGTTTTTTTCTAACACAGTTATATATTTTTTATGAATTATTTTAACTGGTGGGCAGATGCTATTCCAAAAAAAAAAAAAAAAAACATCTGCGCATGGCGTCAGTGGTGCACGTAAGCGCGAAATCTAATTGGTTGTAGTGAGATGACGAAGGTCGTGACGTCACCGATTCCTGCGATTGGACAACTCAAGTCAAGCAAAATGGTGTTATTATTGGAAAGAAAGCTGTTAGGTGCACCACTGATGTCACAAAAACCACGCTCCGTTTTCAAGGTAGGGTATTTAAAAAAATTAATAAAAAAAACTGTTGGGAAAATTAAAGTATTTTCCGGACCCATGTTATTTTTTTATATCATTCTATCACTTTCAGTAACAAAAAGTAGTACTTTTGACTGAAGGAAACTCCCCCATTGAGAGGCACGGATATCGCGGCAAACGAAAATCGTGGATAATAATAAAAAAAAAAAAGCATAAAAACTAGGGTAAAAAAGAAAAACAATATCTTTTGCTATAAAAGAATTGCATTACACTTAAAACGTGATATGTTCAAACAGTAACGATATGTACAGCATACAAAATCATCTGTATTTAAGGTTCTCAAGCATATACGATCTATAAAGAAGTGGTACTTACGATAACGCCCAGCTAAAATAATGTACTGTATGAAGTACACCACACTCTTGGGTAAGAAATGTTAAGATAAACAAAATTTTAATTCATGTTTTTTCAAAAAAATCAGTTAATTGTGTTTGTTTCTTCAGAGACCCTCGTTGTTGTTCCAGAGACCCTCGCGGATTAATCGAGAGTTTATTGTATTTTACAATTTTTCAATCGACCTGTATTTAAAAAAGGTGATTTTGAAGTTTGCTAATAATAACGAGGTGGACTATAAGTAAATGGCACAGAATCGAATCCTGGCGTTTTTTTTTTTACTGAAAGAGTGTGGGTAAAGTAAAAACAAAGAGGCATAAAAGAATTCCAATGGAAAAAGAGTGAATCAATACCTGCGGAGTATTTGAAGAAGGACTATATTGATTAGGCGAATTAGCCAGACAATTCGTTCACCGTATACGATGATAAAACTTTCTTGTACGCTTTTCTTGATTCTTTCCGTCACAGGTCGATCTGATTCGTTATCGCTAGCATCCTTCCACCACTGTGGAAATCCGGGACAGCTCTAATTTGCCGGATGTACCACCCACTGTGAATCTTTGGGGTAAAAGGTCGGACTTACCGGGCTATAAATGTAATTCTATTTCTAATCTTAAATAAAAGCTAAAATGATTAAGGTTGAAAAAATAAAACTTAATCTTGTTGTCTGTTATTCTCACATTTATCACTTGGTAGGTGAATTCCCGAATGGTATTTATGTTAAAATTTGCTGTGAAATGATTCCAGATTTTTTCATCCATACATAAGTATTTTTAATTGAATTTTTCTATTCAAAAGTACCGATAAGAAGGTCTGAAATGCCCTTTTTGAACTTTTTCAGACAAATAGAGTTAAAATCTCTTTTACTTTTATCATTTTTTAAAAATTTTAATAATGAGGTTGGGAATAAACTTTGCAATGCATTTTTACTAGGTTTCGCTTCATACTTTTTTAACCAGCAGTAACGTTCACGTGAAACATTTTTCTTTCTATCTGTGTGTGTTTCTTTTTTTTTACTCAGCACCTTTTGGGGAGTGATTTTAAATTTAGTTGCTAAACTAAAATTCATCTGACGTCTGATAAGAATGTTTTTTGTTTTACTTCTCGCTTTCTTTTATCTAGATAAATAATTCAACTTTTCACTAAAATGTTACGTTCTGATGCTCTGAATCTAATTCAGTCACTACAAAAAACGGCCAACTTGGTCATGTCGTCGCTTTGAACAAAAGAAAAAACGCGGATGAAAAGGAATTACTGTTCATTAAGGAGGATTCGCATGCCAATATTCGAAAGAATTTAATTTTTTTAAGAAAGAATTTCAGGAAGAAGTTATGGCGCTTTTCCACTTACCGATGTGACAGGGACAAATCTTACATATTGTCGCTATCCGATATTGGCGCATGCAGCATGTTATACCCTACCAATTCAATGACGATTGTGTCGTCTTCGTCAAGCCGATGTCGTTATCGGAACATTTTTATCAGCCCATCTCTCCTTTCAATTCAGCTCGATAATAATTCCTCTGTTTACTTCTCTTTTTTTTTGAAGGGGAGTTGGCATCACCGATTGAATGAAAGAATAAAGCAATAAACAACACGATAGCGTATCTATCGTTGTAGTATTAACGGTCGATTTTCACCGTTTTCGTGTCCATGTCGTTAAATGGTATAACTGTTACGACTTCAATCCGATGTAGAGTACTAGATATTTTTCCTGAAATAGGGCTTTAACTTTCAGCTAAACATGCTCAATTTTTCAACTACTCAAGAGCTGTTTCGTATAGATAGCATCTCTGTTCGTGCATACTTGTTCAGTCTTTTTTTTTTAATCCTTTATCGACTATGAATTTTCATCTGCTGGGAATTTTTTCGAGCGACCCAACGACGCATCTCATGAAAATCTCGAACACATCCTGATGTTCCAACGAC